>CAHIKZ030001937.1:377500-420000 GCA_903632075.3 Acanthosepion pharaonis
AGTATGTGGATATATGTTCGTTCTCCACGCATATATACTATATATTATATTATTATAAAGAAATCTATACAGGAACTACGAGTATTTTGTATGGTGTGTGTGTGTGTGTGTGTATGGTCCGACTAGTGTGTTTTTGCCACTATGTGTCTATGGTGTGGGGTTATGTATGTGGGGGTTATGTTTTGTTTAATGCTGGTTTATTTTGTCTGTGAAGTTTTTTTTTTTAATTTTATCTGTAGGTAGGAGTAATCATCTGTTTGATATATTGGCATAATTTTAAATTTACATTTGTTGCATTTGTGCATGTGCCGGGGCACAATGTTTTTTTTGTTGCTTGGTAATTTTATGTTGCTTTTGTGAAGGGAAACTCTGTTGTTTAGTTTTTGGGTGATACCTATATGGGATTTGTTGCATTTCGTACACTTGAGTGTATAAATGACATTTTTGGAGTGGCAGTTTAAGGTTTTCTTTATTGTGAATGTTGTTAGAATTTCTGAAGTGTAGAAGTTTCCTTCTATAATGATATCACAAATCCTACATATTTTCTCATTGCATTCTGTAACCCCTTGAATTATGTGTTGATTGAATTTGGATGAGGTTAACATGTGTTTTAGGTTTTTGATTGGTGTTTGATTTTTGTTTTTTTTTTTAGTTTCGTAGTTGGTCTAAATGATTTTTTTCTGCTAGTTCAAACCTATGTTTATTAGTGGTGTGGGGTAACCTCGTTTTTTGAGAGTTTTATGTAATTCTTCTAGGCGGTTTTTTGGAGGGGTTTGTCTGCCACTATAGTGCAAATCCCACGTACTAGGGAATAGGGGATGGGTTTTAGACAGCTTTTTGTGATAGTTCTTGAAATGAAGATATTGTTTGGTGTCTGTAGGTTTGTGGTAGATACCTTTGATAATGTAGTTATTTCTATTTCTGATGAGTTCATCTAACAATGTCCTTTTTATTTCCATTTTCTTTAAAACTTTCTCATTGCTCGAATGTTCAGTATACGGTATTCTCAATAGTACCTTCTGTAGATCTAAATTTCTGTTGCTTCAAGTCTCTTCATCATCTGTGATAAGATTGCCCAGCACTCACTGCCATATAGGAGGATTGGTATTACGTAAAATTTCAGTACTCATTTCTTTCATTCTAACGAAATCTTCGGATTTCGGTGTCACATTTTCTCTGGCTGTAAAGTTAGCTATCTCGGTTTTTCTTCTTCTTCTTCTTCTTCTTCTTCTTCTTCTTCTTCTTCTTCTTCTTCCAAAACCTGGCATGTCTCTTCAGGAAGTTGGCGATAATGTCTTTCCACAAGTTCACGTCCTTTGAAGGTCTTAGCAAATTTTCTCCAAATCCCTGTCGTGCCAAATATTTACACAAGTTCGTTGGCTATGTTATGCGGTGTTTTCTTTGTCCTTCTTGATTTCACTATATCCTGCGTGTGTTAAATTTTCCAAGCCATCTTTCCTCGCTAATGGGCCTAGAATTTTCGACTGTCACTGATGTTAAATATAAGTGTCCTTTTTGTTTCCATTTTCTCTAAAACTTGAATGTTTCTCAAAAACATGTTTCTCTTAAGCATTTCTATAAAACTTGAATGTTTCCATTTTCTCTAAAACTTGAATGTTTCTCAAAAACATGTTTCTCTTAAGCATTTCTATAAAACTTGAATGTTTCCATTTTCTCTAAAACTTCAAAGTTTCTCAAAAACATGTTTCTCTTAAGAATTTCTCTAAAATTTGAATGTTTCTCAAAAACATGTTTCTCTTAAGCATTTCTATAAAACTTGAATGTTTCCATTTTCTCTAAAACTTGAATGTTTCTCAAAAACATGTTTCATTAAGCATTGCTCTAAAACTTGAATGTTTCCATTTTCTCTAAAACTTGAATGTTTCTCAAAAACATGTTTCTCTTAAGAATTTCTCTAAAACTTGAATGTTTCCATTTTCTCTAAAACTTGAATGTTTCTCAAAAACATGTTTCTCTTAAGAATTTCTCTAAAACTTGAATGTTTCCATTTTCTCTAAAACTTGAATGTTTCTCAAAAACATGTTTCTCTTAAGAATTTCTCTAAAACTTGAATGTTTCCATTTTCTCTAAAACTTGAATGTTTCTCAAAAACATGTTTCTCTTAAGAATTTCTCTAAACTTGAATGTTTCCATTTTTTCTAAAAACTTCTCTGAAACTTCTTAGTTTTCATGTTTGACTCATGGAATTCTCAGTATAACAGAATTTCTGTTTCGTTAAGTCTTTTCTTCATCTGTGATGAAATTAATCAGCATCCACTGTCATATCGTTCTCTTTTTTGTTTCAAACAAATTTTTTTGTTTCCTCTCATTTTCTCTTCTAGTTTGATATGCTACTCATTTTAGTTGTTCTTGTTATTTGACGTCTTCAAGTGGTGTGGTTTTTTCTATTTGCTAATGCTCTTTGTGACCTTATAGCCCCAGCCTAAATCATTTCGTTGAAGGGCTATCTTCTTAAAGCTCTATCACATACCTTCACTTGAAACCATTTTTAATCATTGATGCGAGGAAACGGTTATATATAGCTGACTGTTTACATGATTGGGACGTCATACACGACATCCATATGAGTGTCTAGTTTTGACGAGGCTATTTAAGAACGGAGAAGAGCATTTTTGTGTGAAACAACTTGAACAAAAATAATGTACGTTCATGCAAATAAGACAAGGAACACATATTTTCCAACATTTATATTCTTAATGCAACAACTTTATTTCTCTTTATTATTTTTTGTCACAGCAGGACGAAAAAAATTTTTAAAAAATGAAAAAAAGAAAAATTATAGGCAGTTACCGAAATGGTTTCCTGCCAGGCTACGAAAGACTGCTTTTTGCCACAATATGAACAACCAATCAGAACACAATACAGCGGTTACGTCACATAATTTCACTGGTAAGGCCAGGGCACAACGTACAAGTGTTCACCTCAGCTAAAAAAATATTCAAAAAGAAATGAACTTGGATGGGAGAGGAATAAAAGATTGGGAAGGGATTTGTTTTTTTTTTTTAGGAATCTGGAAGGAAGAAAGACCGAAAGTAGAGGTGGAATAATAATAATAATAATAATAATAATAATAATAATAATAATAATAAGGACTGTTTTATAAAAATGATATTTCAAAGGAAAATGGTATTCAAAATTATTTCAAAGATATATGTATATATATTTGAAAAGACAACACTGACGACGTACTGTCTATAAGTAAAAAAGCTGAATTCACAAAAAGCTATTTGTTATATTTTTTAGTTATTGTTTTTTTCCCAAAATAATAACTTAAATCGTTTCTGAGGTTTTTTGCTTGTTTCAAAGGGAAAGAAATACTACTACATACTTTAACTCTTTTTTGCTTATCTTTTTCATTCATTCGTTCATTCATTGTTTCTTTCTTTCATACGTTTTTTTTTATTTGTTCGTTTCATATATTCTCACTCTCTTTCTTTTACCTAGAAACATTTGATATCCCTTTTCCATTTAGATAAAAAAAAAACAAAAAAAAAAAAACAAAACCGATTTTTTGGCATCTTTCTATAAATTTTTATACTATATCTATAAAAGACAAATATATTATTACTATCAATAATAATAATAATAATAATAATAATAATATTTAGTATATGGAAGATAATGAATATGGATATAGATATATACATATTCCACAAATCTAATGAAGATATTAGGAGATTTTTCAGCATTTTTTAGAAGTTAATTTAAAAGAGGTTTTTTGAGACGGTAGGACATTTGAAATATCTGTGGGGAATCTATAGGTTACAGATAAGATTTTAAAAAGTGGGGGTTAAAATTATTGCTAAGCAGGTTCAAAATGGAAAGAATGGCTTCGACGATCTACGACAGGATTCTCCAGGAAAAGGGTACAAGACTGACTACACAAAAAGGACCATGTCAACTAATTAAATGTTTTTTTTTGTTTTTTTGTTTTTGTTTTTAAGCTAATACTTTCTAATTTCAGGGTATCATCCCTTTCGCTTTTTTTTTTTTTTTAAAATTGCGGTCAAAAACTTTCAAAGAGTTTATATTTTTATATTTGAGGGCGTTTTTTGGTTCGTGACAAAAAATCTCAGCGTTTATGGCATTTTTGATTTTTTTTTGTATTGGAAGAAGAAATAAAGTATTTAATTTTAGATTGTATGTAAATATATTTTTCTACGCGTAGCTTAGATGTAGCACAAAGCTGAACGTATGGGGTACCCAGTAAGGATCGAACTTAATTTTCAGTTAGTAACCGTTTTAGCGAGACAAGCTTGCTACCCATTACACCACACCGAGATACCCTAAAATACGTATTTATGTATATGTATATGTGTGTAAAAAGCAAATAATATTTTTGTTAATTTAAGCAGGGTTTTTGAGACACTTCCATCGTTAGCGGGGTTTGTTATACAGGGTGGATCTGAATGGAAGCTAATTGTGATGTTTGCTTCTTAATTCTGAGATTCTTGTACATTTTTTGTTGTTAAATTTCCTTTTCGTTAAATATTTAACACACTTGCCGGATTATGAAATACGATGCAATCAACTCTCGTTCAAATCAAAGAAGCTGATTTTAACAAAATGAAAAAGAAATTGCAAAGGGAAAAAAGGGAGAAATTTTAAGAAGACAAAATTTAAGTAATTTTGAAAAAATTTCAAATGGAATTTCGCAAGCAACAATAATTATATTTCAGGATAATTTTTAGATGAAAGAAAGTGATAAAAATGGAATATTTGCAAATAGATGTTTATTGTGTGGTTATGTGTGAATATTCAGTCCTATGATGCATATATTGTGTAAGTATATGCTTATATTGTTTCATATTGCGTGAATATTGTTTCATATTGCATGAATGCTGTTTCATATTGCATGGATATTATCTAAAATAGTGTAAATATCTGTGATTGTATAAATATTGTATAATATTGTATACATATTGTGAAAATTTGTAATTATATTATACGGTGTAAGTGGGTGTAAATATTGTTTTATATTGTTTAAGATTGTAATTTGTAATATTGTTTAAATAGCGGTTAAAAAGGATAAATATTCAAATATTTTTTTCAAGTATGCCATAGTGTGCTAAGGACTGAGGAGATTCTCCACACAAACTCAGATTTTAAAAACACAACAATGATCTAATATTTTTTAATATATAAAAGTTTTTAAAAAAAGGAGAACGCAGAAAGAATGAAATATCTCGCAGTTTCTACAGATAAATTTGTTTAAAGTTGTTAATAAAATGACTTAAAAAGATCATAAAGGGTATTTCCAAATTAATAAACCAAAAATTGATGGGTTTATATTGGCTGATTAATTATTGGATACCCGTTTAAAGCGAGAGTAAGATTTATAATGTAGTGGGATTAAAGTACGTGCTTTCAGGAGACCTGGATTTGAAAGGTAGGTCGAAATGACACAAACAACTACAGTATGTCATGTGAGAAAAAAGACCAAGAAGCAAGTGTTTGATGTCTATGTGATATTTGAGAAAAATTCTTTTCTTTTTATTTGAATCGCTTTCGTTTTTACTAGTCACTACTCAAAAGATGGCTGCCTGCAATGCTATAACACATCGCATACCAATAGCAAAATGGCTATACAAAGTTCGTAAAATATTTTCTTGCCCTTCTCGCCCGAGGAATTATCTTCCGGTCTTTTGCTTTCCCGTTAGCTACGATCTTCAAAGTTTCAAAATGCAGCGTGAATCGCCATCTTCCGACTTCCAGAATCCTGCTCTTTTATAGTTCCTTCTCACTAAAGTCTTTTCATTTTCTTTTATTCTCAGTACCTCCTTGTGTCTTAGTGGCATTATCGCCTTGCTTGGCTTTAAATGATTAAAATTACATAGGTATTTGATTATATATAGTTAATTATTAGATGTAACTTAATCTAGCATATTTGTGTGTGTATAAAAATTCAGATATAAATAAAAATATATCTGTAAAAAGAGAATATGAATACATTTTGTCTTTATTCATATATATATATATATATATATATATATATATATATATATATTGCTAATGCACTTAATCTTGTATTTCTACCAAAAATCGCAAAAATCCAACCGCAGAAGTTTCAGATCAAATTTCAGCCACTAACTGGTTCAGGCTACAGATTTATTAATCCAACCATGTGTATATCTGCCTATACAAACACAAACATGCAAACATACACTCGCACACACATACACACACACACACACATATATATATATATATATACATACATATACACACATATATATATAGATGTGTGTTTGTATGTGTGTGTTTGTATAGTCGTATATACACATGTGTGAGTGTGTGTGTACATATATGTACATATATTACTATGGAATGTAATATCTATCAATAGGTAACATCTGATACGTCTCATATTGAACCACACAATCGGTAAAATATTTAATTGATACAACAAACTTGGTCCTTAGTCACTTATTCGAAGCCTAACATTTCTACTTTAATTCAAGATACGCGGGCAAATAATCCCTTTGATGTTAATCCATTAACATTTCTATCCATTCAACCAAGTTTTACGCTCCAATCTCTGCTTAACTATTTTGTTTAACAGTACTGGTGGCGTCATAATGGATTATGGGATATTGTACGCTAAATAGACAATTCTATGCTTAGAACACTTGAGGTAATCTTTCTTAAACAAAGCTAAACTAATGTCAAAGTTTAATCCAGTGCAATATAACTGGATGTGGCCCGATCTTCGTCAAAATCTCAGGTTTACTCTTCTGTGTGAAGATTAAGTACACATTGTGCACTTTTGTGTAAATAAGATGTAAACTTACGTATATATTGTGAAAAGCTATATGGTGAAAATTTGAATTATTTTCTACTGTATAGTTTGGTTTGAATATTGTTTACCATGACGCAACTATTACGTGCTAATTCTCTTAAGAAAGGGGTTGTGTGGGAGAATATTTCCCTACAAGTTTGGACTCGGCCGTCGGAAGAAAGACATAAACATAGTCCTACATCAAGTGGAGTAGCAGGAAGAGCAGTAGCTTTTACTGAAAACAGTCATTCACGCCTAAAGTTTCTATTCCTCAGTTTCTATTCTACATTATGTTTCCCTGTTCCAAAAGGTAATAAACTTATTGTTAAACCAATTCCAGTTAAAACAAAAGGTATAAATCGATCTCTTCTCACCCCGCCCCCAGTTATGGTTAAATAGCAGGACAGGCTGAGTTTTATAGCCATGAGTGGCAACCAGTCTAGGAGAGGTCATAAAAATTTGAATTCAAAACTAGCCTATCAAGGAAACACCTCTGCTACTGCAGTGCATTTAATGCCACAACGACTCCAATGGGTTACCGGTTTTAAAAAATATTGCAATTGAGAATCGACTAATATAACTCTATGTCAGGCATCCTCGGCATTAGTATTATACTATAAATAAGATCCACAGTAGGGCACTTAATGGCGGATCAATCTCACTAAACTAGTAAATGGTCTTGGAATAACTATCATGCTAAATATTCCCCTACGCCAAGCGCCCGAGTGTAGTTAAATAAAATGTTTGCTTTTTTTTTGTTTTGTTTTCTTAGTTCAACTAAGAGAGACGCAACGGCTAATTTTCTGTATTTGGTAGATTAAATTGAATTTAATTCAACATAAAACTTGACCCTGTATTTGAGTCAAGGATCAAATATTCGCTTACAAGATTTTAATATGCCTGAAATGAACTGCTTATAGATAAGTCGCGTTTTGAGACTGGCTTGGCAAATTGAAAATTACGTAATCCAACAGCACTTAACATATAAACATCTCATTCATTTTCTATATCATTTCATCTAATCGACAACATATGTTTAATATATATATATATATATATATATATATATATATATATAGAGAGAGAGAGAGAGAGAGAGGAAAAGAGAGACTGATGTTTAAAATCGCTGTCTTCGGAAGCACATTGGTATTACTGACAGTTTCAAATAGGAAATGAGATGGTAGAATATACGGTAATTTTACATTGATTGATTTGTAAGCGAAGGTTGAGATCATCTCCGCCGCCACCTTTTAGGTGAAAGCGGTAATAGTCACAGTCGGCGCATAATATATATATATATATATATATATATATATATATATATATATATATATATATATATGATGAAAATATAGTTTTAAGGTATGCTATATTTATGAGTAAAACTGCTCTATATCAGAGATAGGACGTATGTAAATAAAGTCGAATCGAGCCACCACAAAACAAACATGGCCTGAAGACTGCATTCAAGCATGAGGCAGACTGTCACTACTCAACGTTGACTTCAGTGTCCACTTTTATATATATATGTGTGTGTGTGTGTGTGTGTGTGTGTGTGAGAGAGAGAGATTGTGTGTGTAAAAATTACACATGCATACACGCGCGAATATATGTATATTTGATTATATAGCTACTTATTAAGTGTAACTTAATTTGGCCCAAAGCCACTAAAATAGAGCACAGAGTGAAGATTAAATTTCACCACGGTCATTGTAGTTTTGTAGACACCGTGGTTACACAAACACACGCGTTTGCTCAATACCACCATTATAGTCACGTGGTTATAGGGATATAAGTAATAGTTACAGATCACATCATGTTTAAGACGATTATAAATATACCTGACTGACCGTGAAGAGAGCGGAGGTGTGCACGACTTTTACCTAACAGCTAGATTCTTGATTTTCGCTTGTATGAATAACAAATAAAAAAAAAAAAATATCATGAGTTTCTAGGTGAAAAGTATCGGTAAAACGTAGCGGTAAAAGCATCGGTAAAAAGTAGCGGTAGAAACTTAAGCATTGACTGTGAATGCATCAGTGATTGTGAGAGCAAAGGCTGCCTCGCAATGATTCACTTATAAGATCTGCATTAAGACATTGGTTAGACGACGCCAACCATGGCACATATATGCGGTAATAGAGCGCTCACTAGCAATGGCTTGAGGGCACCTACTTATATTTTCCTAATGTCAGTTTAAACTGGAGGGCTTATATTTTCCATATATTGCGGTTGCTTTGCTTAAAGGTCATATATTCTTGATTTCAGATAATAAAACAAAACAACTTGGTATTTTCCACCATACTTCAGTGAAATTTTCACTTTGCACATTATAGTATATTTTATAATATATATATATATACATAATATATATATATATATATATATATATATATATATATATATATATATATATATATATATATATATATGTATGTATGTATTGTATATAATTATAGTTTAATTTTATGGAAAAATGAAGGTGCCAGTTCAAGTGGATACCAGGGGGATTATATAGGTTAAAGTAAGCAAAAAAAAAAAGATATCTCTATCCTTGGCACTGGGGATTCATTCATCAGGTAGCAATTCCCCATTGCACTAAGAGGAGTATGGCCAGAAACAGAACCTGATGCTTGCGACTTAACTAATTTTGCAGATATTTAGTGCGGTCGATTCCTAATATGTTTTAAAAAATAGATTTCGTCATACTTTTCTCGTTGTTTTTATTATGCAGACCCCGCCTTTTTTTTTACAGTTGAATTTAATTTTCGGAATAATGAACCGACAAAATAAAAGGAAACGTTAAAAAAAATATATAGTGAAAATATGCGTAAAATTTTTCTAGAGAATAGGATTTTAAAACGTTTTTGCAAAAAACTTTCTTTTTTTTTTAAAGTAAAAATGATGACGCAGTACTTAATTGGTAATTTCTGAAAATTTTCACTTTTTATTTTTTTTATAAAAAGCGAAAATTTTCAGAAACCCGTGTGCATAGACAAACGAATACATATGTAGATGCATGCTAAGCTCAGTTTATTATAATATACAGGAAACCCTAGATTAGTATGTCTATATAAAAAATCAATTCTCAATTACGATGGATAAAGTGAAGAATGTTTCCGCACACGAATTTTGGTATATAAACATTTTTGCGCAGTAATCGAAAACACATTAACCGAATGCCCATTAATCGAGGGAGACTTTAGTATGATATATCAGTTTAGTAAGATATAGGCCAAAAGATTGAAACACAGTTATAATTAAATTTTTTATATAAGTATGTAAACACTATGACGCCGAAACTAGTTTTTGTATTTCGCCTAATATGGCTTATGGCCATAGTAGTAGACGTATTCGATTTCACTACAATAACAATTGACCTGCAATAATCTTCATATTTATAGCTCTCTCTAGTGTATGATATAATTGTATGTGGGTCTATCCATCTATCTACACACGCGCGCGCACACACGCACACTTATACATATATATTGATGTATATTTTCGGCAACAATCTTTCTTTAAAACATCTTTCATTAAATACGGCCGACAAGGATGATTTAATTAATTTTTTATTAAATTTTTCCATCATCTTTTCGTTTTGCCATTTCGTAGAAGTGCAGGAGTACAGAAAGTTTCCATAATGTTTATTTCCGCCTGTGCTTTCGGCCACTTCTATAGCCATTTTCAAGGGTGTTTTGTCTCTGGTGTTGTTATTTTTCCTTCATATTTTGACTTTTACGTTGTAATTTATTTTTGTCTAGGAGCGTTTATTCCGAGCTTTCACTTTTATTGTGCGCGGCAGGAATTCGCGTGAGCATCTTTCTAATTTAAAAAAAAAAGCTTTTAACACTCCATTTCCACTCTTAAATAATAAATATATATATGTATTTGAGTGTATGTGTGTGCTTGCGAGAGTTTATGTAGATTATATATCTTTATAAACTCTCACAATCACGCACATACTCGTATATATATAAAGTCTTACATAATATATATATATATATATATATATATATATATATATATATATATATATATATATATATATATATATATGTAGCTCTATATAGAAATAGCCTCGGTATATGAGATCACATTGGTTGAGATCTCATATCGCATAACCTCTTGTATACCAAATACAAGAACCGGCAATATATAAATTCATTTATTTTCCTTCTCTCCGGTACAGTGTCCATTTGGTATGGTTCTTTTGGGAAATAATTTTCGTCGCAGCACGATTATTTTATTCCAATCTACTAAATGTACTCGTGTACACCAAATACAACTGCCGGCAGGATCAATATATTTTATTCAATACCCACCCCACACATCCACACTTCCGCTACGATGCAGATTCGATACGGCATGCTTAATATTTTTCCAATAATTTTCTACGATTATTAAGCTTATACTCCTATTTTTATGAATTACTAAGCATAGCTTAGATGTGGCACAGGGCCGAAAAATTTGGGCCCTCAGTGAGGATCGACTTATACTCATATAAGTAGAAAAATGTTCACTGATGTGATTGTTCCAGTTATTTGTATTTGTTATAATCCAAAAATTAAATATATATTTAAAAAAAAATGGCAAAAATAATGATTGTCGGGATTCCGATATGAAGATGCTAAACAATCTTAATTTAACCGGTGTATAGTTTAAATATTTAACAGCGGTTACTTCCCTTGTCACGACGTTGTTAGACTATATTCTCTTCTTTGTCACGTTTTTGTTTTAGTTACGTTTTAGGTTAATGCCTTCGTTTCGCTTTCAACTGCGATGTAATTCAATATTTGAAACTTATTATTCGATTCGTGATTTCTTATTTCAATTACTGATATCTTTGTTGTTTTACCAATTGGAATATCAATACAACTATTTTTATCCTCACAGTCTAATATTACAACAACCACAAAAAATATTTTTTTTTTATAAATTAATTTTTTAAAACAAAAAAAGCCAGAAGCGTTACAAAAACCTTATTATCAGACAATCATTTTAAACGATTTGACTTATATAAAGTTTGGGAAATCATAGCAGTCTATTGTTATTATTGTTAGCGCAGTGAAACTAGTTATGAGAGATTTTGGTTGATTTTGTTTAGCGGCATGTTAACACCTCTATGGGTTATTTAATGCTGAAATCTAAATATTTTGAACACAACTTTATTGCTTCAACTAAATATATTTTGATCGCGATTGTATGCAGTCAACTACTGATAAAATGTATTTTGTTAGTCATTTTGCTATAAAATATATTGTAGGTAATTCTACTATAAAATATACTGTTGGTATTTTTTAAATAATAATGTATAGCTGATATTTTTACTATAAAAATGTATTTTCATACTTTCATAGTGTTTTTTGCACATAAGTGAGACCAACACATAAGAGAAGAAGTTTTGTCTCTGACAACTATCGTGGTATACCAGTGACGAGACATTTGCATCAGGATATCTATTGATGCAACAGACTGCAAGAGTGTAGATTTGTACCTTTCCTAAGGGTATTAATGCGATGCTAATTTAAGCAATCTCAGTTGAAATTCAAACTCGTTTCACAAATTGTATTTTCCATGTTCGTAACATCCTTCTGCGTGTCAAAAAATAATTTCTTTTAACCGTACTTATATAGAACGATCTATTTAATAAAAATTACTACTTCTGTCTTAATGTAGCTGTTCTATTTTGTTTATGAAATGTGTATGCTAATATAACAATTATCATGAGTAAGGAATAGTATTTACTTGTACTGAAATTCTTGAACCTTGGACCACTCACGTCTTGTCCGAAGACGAGACATTTGACAAAGAAGCATGCATTTGGACGGTCCCCTCAACGATGAAGAGGCGACGGAGATTTAGTTCTATAGAAGAATGCTTAGGATATCACGGACCGAGCGTGTAAGCGTGTGGTCTTGGAAAGGACGCAAACAAGGAGGAGGCTTATACTTAACATCAAGAATAGGCGGCTGAAGTTTCAGGGACACGTAATGAGAAAGGAGGCCCTGGAGAATCTGATACTCACAGGGCGAATAGAGGGAACGAGAGACAAAGGAAAGCAATGCATGACATAGCTAGCGGGCTTAAGCAAGTGGATGACAGAACGTGGCCTGAGTGAGGTGGCAGAGGGATGAAACTTATTGAGAGCTACAAGGGATAGGGTGAAGTGGAGAGCCATGATTGCCTACGTCCTCAAAGGACACGGCACATAAAAAGAAGTCCCTGGGGATCTGTCGCTATTATAGGGGTAGCAGTACCCTTGACGTCTGCAGAAAATGTCGGTAGTGTTGGGTAATTTTTTGCCTTTTACTCAGACGTACACCTGTAGGTCCTTACTTTAAGTATTACCTTTTATTGTATTTGACCCCATAGGGAGGCAAATAAATGATTACTGCAAAGTGGCTAATTTCGTCATTCGGGTGCTTCTGATATTTATTTATTGATAAATAGCCACAATAGCATCATTTAAAAAAATACTTAGTGACTATAAAAGGGCTGATGGAATCCAAGGACGTTTAATTCATTTAAGACTATGTTCTTGCAGATCTGACAATATCACGGGTTTTCGAAACTATAAATGCCATGTTTCAATTTAAGAGTGAAAAAAAGAATTATAAATAAATTTAAACAAATCCTCAGTTACAAAATTTAAATGTTGCCTATTTGTTAATTCTGTCAATACTAAAAATGGATATAGAAATAGCTGCTTATAAAGACAAGAACATTATGAGAACTAATCGCTCGTATATTCATCCAATTTTATCTCTTTTTAAGACTGTGACATGCCTTTGATTATAATGACCGGCAATGGGACAGAGCGTAGGAGAGCTGGTAGGTTCATGCTTTTCCAAAGCGTATTAGAGATCTCGATCGCTAGTGAGTTCTGAATTAAGCTTTTCATCTTTTAAATTATTTAATAGTTTATTTTTTTAATTATTTATTTAACGCTTAATTAATTATTTATTTCTTGAACTATTTATTTAAAAAAAAAAGATGATCATTTGCCTATTATAGATAATTTAGATTTTTCAAAGTAATTTTCTCTGAACCGGGTAGGGTGACAAAATTCCATTTCAACCAGACGGGAAAAAATTTCTAAAATGCATGTCGCTCTAGCATAAAACTGTTTTTCTCTCTCTTTCTTTCTCATATATATATATATATATATATATATATATATATATATATATATATATATATATATATATATATATATATATATATATATATATATATATAATCAATTAAACGTGGATACATGTTTGAGTAGACGCTTCTTTTATATTTTTAAACAGTATATTTACTTATTATCGTCTACAGGCTTAAATATTCGAGAAATCTTATTAAGGAAAAATATGAATCCTCCTGCCACTTGACAGAAGAAATCGTCTTTAGATCCGACTTGCTTCTCCTGCTAAGGGAAACGCGGGTTCGAACCCTGCCAAAGGGCGCTTCTTTTTTAATAAGATTTCTCGAATAGAATATTCAGTCCGGCAGACGATAATAAATATACTATTTAAATAGGGGTATCTATAAAAAATAACGTTTAAATGAAAAAATCAGTCGGATTAATAAATAAAAAATCCATTACTTTCTTATATATATATATATATATATATATATATATATATTGTCCATAGTCTTCAAGTATGAAACAGACTGTTGCCACTGGGTGTTGACCTCAGTGTCCACTTTTATATTTACATACGCTCTATCCCTGATATTGAGTACTTATAAATATAGCATACCTTAAGATTACATTTTTATCACACACACACACACACACACACACACACACATATATATATATATATATATATATATAAATCCACACAATGAAAGAATTCGATAAAATATTCATGAATAGTTCGTTCTTCGTAAGATATACATTTCCATGTTTACGATTAATACATGCACAATCGCAAGGTGTGTGTTTTAATCAATATAAGAAAGAAACGCAGCAAATTACCTGTAATCAATGAAAAAAAAACGACACTATTACACAATGAACTATAGCATGCAGAGCATCATAATGCTATCAATATTTAAGATTTTACAAGCTTTTCGGGGTTTTACAAACATTCAATACATTTCTGAAGATCTTATCTACTTCACATGAGTTTGTTCGGTATTTTACAAGCATACAGATATCTACAGATGCAAATACTTCAGATATCTGCTTTAAGTGAGTAGTATAGCATTTTACAAGCACACAAAGTACTGATCTTTACGCATGGAAGACGCAAAATAGTTTAGATACCGGAAGGAAGCTCATCTTATTTGACCCTGAATTTGGTTGATCATTTTCTATTCAATGGTAAGTTAATATCTTTCTTTGTTTCGTCGCGTTTCGTGATTGTTTCAAGTGTCGAAAGCATAATATAGACCATAAATATATTATTTCGTGGAATATTGTAATAAAGAGAAAATGAGTGCATGAAGTATATAAAACTATCGACACCCACAATGGATATGCCTGAATTTCGAAGACTATGTATTCTTTGTGAGGGAAGTTCTGATTTGGTTTAATACGGTTTTGCTCTTTGATACCCCGACTTCACGAATTTAAGCGCAATACTAAACAGTCAGATAGGTCTCCTGATTTCACTGTTTGAAATTCCTACATGTAAACGGAACTTCTATGCCAAATATTTACTTCTCTAGCAATTCTCGTTCGTGGAATTCTCTCCCGGCTTAAAGCTTTTTGGTCAACTACGGCATTCAAAGATTTAAATGCGACATTAGACGTCATCTTATGCCCCCCCTTGAATCCTAATATGTTCCCCTTTTCTTTCAATCTCAGTAAGCCCTTGCATCTTAGTGGCTTTATTACCTTGCTTGGGGTGAAAAGATTTTTAAAATCAACTCGCGCCAATAAACAGATATTCACAAACTATATAGCATTCGCGTTTATATATATATATATATATATATATATATATATATATATATATATATATATATATATATATATATATATATGCGTGTGTGTGTGTGAGGGTATTCTTAAAATATTAGCTTAAGGCGTGGAACTTGAGTCACCATGCAATGTTGAGTTATATATATATATATATATATATATATATATATATATATATATATTAAAATTAATTGATTTAAAATGTTTTTTTTTCGCTACACAGTTCCAACCATGTTTCAAAAATAGAAGCTAAAAACCCCGAATTTAATTTTGCAATTAAATTAAAAGCATTAGTTCCATTTCATCTTCAAGCGAAACTGCATACCCAATTTGGAGATGAGTACGTATAACGTATATCTACCTACAGTAAAAAATCTCCCTCAAAAACATCGTTTATATTTTGCAACTGTGTATTGATGAGAGATTGTATAGCGTCATACGCGTGAATGGATAGCTGCAGTTGCATTGGTGTGCAAGGGTATATATCAATTCTACTCGAGGAAAAAACAACTAAAATTGGAGTAACCTTTTTTTTTCTTTTTTTTTCTTCATTACTCTTGATTATTTACTTTCATTCTATTTGACATTTTCTTCTTTTTTTTTTTTTAAAAAAAAAAAAACTACTACCCAGATTCCCTTTTCTGGTCTTTCAATTCTTCTTTTATCCAAAGCTGGTGACTACGAAAATACATTTTTAAAGCTGCTTTTTTTTTTGCGACGCGAAAAATGGATGCGGACAAAAGAAATGCGAAGTGGACTTGAAGAACCAGAGGTATTATCCACTTCAAAGGGTACGGTTGGTTAAGAAGCCATATTTGTTCCTTTTTATTCTGCTTTTTAATTAAATAATTAATTTTTCTTCATTTTTTTTAAAATGCTATTTTGGTAGCTATGTAAGAAGACCGTGTGGCGGCGAAATGTCATGAAAACTCCGGCTCCGCCCAGGGAGATTCATAAACAGTTAAATAGTTATGATAATCGGAGCAGATAAACCGAATAATATATAAATATAAATGCCGGCACGATTAAATCATTTGCTTCAATTTTCTCCCCGGCACGATGCGTGTTTGGTACGACGCGCTTGTTATTTTTTAAATAGTTTTCTGCGCGGCACAATTATTTTGTTCCACTTTTGTTAGACTTAAACAAAATTTGTAGGCAGGAACTTTATTTTAACCAGCACGCTTGTTTTATAGAACGAAAAATTCTCACTGGCATAACAATTCCAGATAGAACTTGTATGCAGTTTGAGAGTATGAACGATCGTCAATCTGATAATATGACATCGATACACAAAAAAAAAACAACCGTAAAATTTGTCATCTAATTCAACAGTGTGGCTTAGCAAAAAATAAAAGTTACAGATGGCGTGTCAAAAAGGGCACACGTATTTGAATGAAGGCAACACATGCAAACTAGTCATGTGATTTATGTGGACGTGGCTTTGGGCATGGGGCGCGTATAAAGCGACCGGCAAGCATCCAAAGAGAATGACTTTTTTCTCGGGTCCCTTCATCTTTGCCTTTCCGTGTGATTGGAAGTTGTCGGATGAAGTGATACAGAAAGAAGCCTTTCTTTGTTTGAATCAAGTGATTAATGGACAAAAAATTTCGTTTCATTGTTTGACCTCTCCTTTCTCGTCATATGGCATTGCAGGCCCGATTAAAGGGAGATCACTCAGTAATAATGAACGCGAACTGAGTTGTGTTTTCCTAGTACTCGAGTTAGAGATCATTGGTTAAAGACAAAAGCCGATCACAAGCTACCATTAAACGATAGAATCAGGGAAACAATATTTGTTTCAATAGCTTACTGTCTAAGAGTTAAATTATCCATTTAATTTAAAGACGTTGTAAAAAGAGTATTAATCAAGTAAAACAGTTCTAAAGCTCGAACGTCTGATTTTGAAGCAATAATCCTAATCAATAGATCAGTTGAATGGATTAAGCCTAAGATTTCTGTAGCAATCACTAAATTTACTGATATCATAAATGCGCGCCTAGCGAAAGGTAAGTTTACTTTACAAGCTATTACTCTCCGGCAGAGACCAAAAAGGTCGATATTTATTAAGCTTAGCTAATATTGGCATAAAGCCATAAGCGTGAGGCACCTAGTAAGAGTCAAACTCATTAGAGTAGTAACAGTCTGCAAGACATGTTTGCTTCTCACTCTTCCACGCGAAAGAATGCAAGGTATTGTTTTCTATAATCTCTACTTAAATTGCTCTCTCTATCTCTAAATATATATATATATATATATATATATATATATATATATATATATATATATATATATATATGTTAATTCAAAGGAAAGGGTACCAATATATATATATATATATATATATGAAGAAAAATATATTTAAGGTGTGCTATATTTATGGGATAAAGTGCTCAATATCAGAGATAGAGCGTATGGAAATATTAATAATAAAAGTGAATACTGAAGTCAACATTCAGAAGCGACAGGCTGTTTCATGCGCATCTAGCATGAAACAGCCAGTCGCCCTGAGTGTTGTCTTCAATGTTCACTTTCATATATCTATCTATCTATCTATCTATATATATATATATATATATATATATATATATATATATATATATATATATATATATATATGTATATGTTAATTATCTATTTTACACACACACACACAAGCCTATTACTGTCCAGAAGATAAACGCTTCTGTGCCCCTCGACTCAATCAGCAAATATTTTTTATAATTATCATTTTTTAAAAATAATTAGCTATGTTTAAATATTGGTTATTAGCATGTGAATTCCAAGATAACTTCTACAATCTTGAGAAGATTCATTTTAATTTCAATCTTGTTCAGAATGCTGAGTTCATTTTTCTTCTGACTTTTGGTGTTACGACAATGTATCGACCGATTAATTCTACAAACCTCTTCAAGTGCTCATGACTTCCCTCTTCCTGTACGGAGTCTGTTAGAATATTAATACTGATAAGTTTTGTTAATTCAAAGCATATCCATTCAATAACTTGTATTCAATTTTGTACTAAAGAGGACCCAAAATGAGCTTCCTTTGAAACTACAAAGGTATATTTTACGATTTATCAAAGTGTATGTTCATTCAACCACTCAGGGAGTCACTTTATAACTTCATACAACCGTTCTAAGCATAGATTTAGTCCCGTCCTGGGTATGACGATAAACTACATCCGCGTCCAGGGTACGACGATGAACTACGTCCAACAGCAAGGCCTCTGATCATGAGGCTTTGAGGAGCGTGGAATCACCTCTTAATTGCTGGTGTTCCCGGGGTGGTAGCACCTGTTAGGGTCCCAGCTATGGGCAAATAGTTAACCCTGAAACTGCTGTAAAAAGCATTATGAGAGTGTAAATATAGGTTTTAATACCAGAAATATTTTTGAAGAAAAAACTATTACCAGCAATACGTTTTTGAATAAAAAATATTACCAGCTATACATTTTCGAGGAAAAAAATATTACCAGAAATAGATTTTTGACGAAACAAAAATATTATCAGAAAAAAAAAATTGTCGGCATTAAATGACCCATTGAGGTTGATATGCCGTAAAACAAAACCAAAACCAAACCAAACATAGATTTAGCATTTTCTCAATTACACCGAAAAAAAGTTTACTTGAGATATTTTATGTCTGACTCTCTAAAAGTAAAGAAAATAAGTAATAATGAAGAAATACAGGGGCCTTATACAAGAGATCCACAATAATCACGAGTCATGCAAAAATGGCTGCATTGAGAAATGTCGGAAGACTGAAAGAATTTGAAAGACAAAGAAAATTCATGAGGTTAGTGAGAACATTGGAAATTTATGGAAAGTTCTTCTCTTTCGATATTAATTAACAACAATCAGATATTTTTATTTGGAAGATTTAAATAATAATAACAATAACTAGAAAACAAATGCAGGATGTGTAGATAAGCTGATGAGACAGTTAATCACATACTCGGTGAATGTCTCAAATTGGCACAGAAAGAGTATATGTATAATTGGAATTGTAAGAGAATCCATTGGAAAGTATGTCGTACATTTGGCTTTAATTTGAACTAGACAGTCACAAGATATGGGATTTCTCGATCCAGACTGATCATATGATTGAAGCACTAAGGGCCGACCATATGACGCAAGAGTGGACCTCAAAGATTGAAAAATGCCAGGATCTGGCAAGGAGCTTGAAGAACATGTCCGTTAAAGTCATTTCTGCAGTACTGTGTGCACTTGGAACACGACCTAGAAACTTGAAAGAACGCTTAGCGGAATTTGGAATTAAGATCAAGAGTGTCGATCTCCAGTAAACTGCCTTTTACTATTCTGCCAGTAAACTGCCAGTAAACTATTCTGCGAGGATTTTTCGGAAAAGTTCTTGAGTTACCATTTCTCAAGATCAGGATTTTATTTGACTACGTCAATGTGCGACAGCGACATCATAATAAATCCATAATATCCTTTGGGTGATCGGGATACAAACGTGTCTCTTAATTCAGTCCAGAAACAGGATTTTAGATCACTGGGTTGATATAAAATAAAGCGAATTGATAGATAAGTATCCCGATCTTGCCATGGAGTTATGGAACGTGAATATAGCAGTGGTTCCAGTCTTTAACGGAACACCGAGAACGATCCCGAAGAAGCTATGAAAAAAAATATGAATTGAGGAACTAGAAATTCATGTCGGGTCTGGAAACACCTAGACAGCAGGAATTTTAAAAACATCTAGATTATCGAGGAAATAGCAGGAACGTTGAGACATGATTTCACCCTATCGCCATTTTAATCCACGAGTTACTATACTTACATTATAACAATGGTAGCATCAAAGTAGATGGGATACATTACACAGGTCCACATACACCTTCTTGACACCTGTTCCAGAATCCAGCAACAAAGCGAGGTTCAGTACAGCTGGTGGAAGATTAATTTCTGCGAATAGCGACACCATACTTCAGTGTAAATGAACGTCCTTTTCCCGCTTCACGAGTTTTCCTTTTCCTAGAGTGGTTGTTGCCCAAAGCCAGAAAAATCCAGTGTGATTTATGATTTAGCCTATAACTGAAAGGAAGATGGATTCTTGTCCCCTTTTCAAGAGTAGGGCATAAGAGATCCTTTTAAGAATCAAACTCAGAACGTCGGTTTCACTTTCCGTTCCAATAAACGTTACAAATCTAGCCAAATAGAACATAATTATTCTACCGAATTTCTTCTGCGACACGAATTTGCTAGCCATTACCCCACGGCATATCTCATATATATGTGCGTGCGTGTATGTGTGTTTTGCTTCTCTAAAAAATTTTCAAACCAAATTCTATTGATCTGATATTCTTGCAAGGCTACTATTTTTTAATGACGATTGCATTAATTAATATCGTCATTTATGCCTTTCATTTCCCCAAACAGAAAGAACAAATCCTGTTCTTTTCCCTTTAATACCTGCACCATTGCGAAGCTGAAATAATATATATATATATATATATATATATATATATATGTATAAGTCTGTGTGGTTTTTGTATGTGCTTGTTTTGGTGTGTGTAGTCGCTTTTAAACTGCATCCGGTGAAACTGAACGAGAAACTGCGAGATCTTAACTGAATGGAAGACTAGTTTTAGAAATATACAAAAACATATACACAAAATATTAAGTATTGTGTGCGAGTTTCTTTAAAATGGAATTAAATAAATATTAAAGAGGTTTAGAGATTAAAAGTGGGGGTATTTCCCAAAAGAAGATAAAGAGAAGGACTGGTTAAGCAAAGGTAAACGTTTTGTGTGAATATCTGTGCTTACCTGGGGTTGTTAAAAGATGGGCGTAAGAGAAGAGAAAAAAAGCAATAAAGTTACGTCATTTCCGCTCACATACAACATTGCAAATCAAAGCAAAAAAAAAAAAAAAAATACAGACAATTTATATAATTATGATCAAGAGAATAGGGAGCAGGATTCAAATTATTTTGGCTTTTTGTTATTGAAATTTTGTATAGTTTTTCCAATGTTCAAAGACTTTTGTTTAAAACTTTCGACCTTTTAAAAAGTTCACTCTTTTATATATATATATATATATATATATATATATATATATATATCGTGTTGTGTGTGTGTGTGTGTGTGTGTGTGTGTGTGTGTGTGTGTGTGTGTGTGTGTGTGTGTGTGTGTTTCAGCGGATGCGGAAAAGTTCTCGGTCCGGCCGACTTCTCAAAATCTGAGAAAATGACCAAACGTCAGATTTTAGACGTCAGTATAGTTTCTTGGATGGCTAGGGAACTATTTGGCACAAACATATATATATATATATATATATATATATATATATATATATATATATATATATATATATATATATATAGATAGATAGATAGATATGAGATTAAAGCCTACCAGCCTAGATCTAGAAAGTATTATTGAAGAAAATATATCCCCAGCAAGGATGGAATGTCTAGACCGGTGGAAATTAATTTCACTATTTGGAAAAAATGGCGGTTACTACTGAAACAGGTGTATTCACTAACATATATTTTTATAATAATAATAATAATAATAATAATAATAATGATAAAACAGACAATTTATATAATTATGATTGAAAGTGTGTAGGGAGTAGAAAAGAAAATATTTTGGCTTTTGTTATTGTAACTTTGTAGATTTCTTTTCTTAAATTTAAAGACTGTCATTTAAAGCTTTAAAAAGTTCTTTTTTTTCTTTTATATATATATATATATATATATATATATATATATATATATATATATATATATATATATATATGACAACCGGGACAGTGTGTTATATGCTTGTTGAAAACAGACCTTTTCCAATGATATCTGAAGTCTTATTGTTTTTTTTTTCATTTTACTCAATAAGTTATTTCAAACAAAATAACTTATATTTTTAATTCCAGAAAATCTGAATTCAAGCCGAAAACTTGATTGATTTGAATTCTTTTTCTTCTCTCATTTTCATCTCTCCACGATTTGGGGTGTTGTATCATTATTTTAACCGAGAGAGGAAATATTTTAGGGTTTAGCATTGTTTTTTTTTTTATGTATTTTCATTTTACTATTTTCACGTAATATTTGTTTCTATCTCGTCTGATAGGGAGACAAGATATCACCGAAATTTCACAGATGGTGCAAAACTGATATACCACAAAATGACTCTTAAAATATTACCAGGACTTCGCACGGGAGAAAATGTATAAACTGATGCGGGAAATCATTAAAATAATTGAAAAGGTTAAAGTAGAGTGTAATTCAAAGAACATGAGAAACTAATACCATATATATATATATATATATATATATATATATATATATATATATATATATTATATATATATGGGGAACGAAGTATGACTAAATGGAACAAGTTTTTATGTAGTGCCCTTTAGCACTCCGTCGGACAAACGCGTCACACTTTGGCATATTTCTTTTCGCCTAAAATAGTTCTTGATATATATAAAAAAATTATCATTATATATATATATATATATATATATATATATATATATATATATATATATATATGGCTGAGAAGATAATATAACTGAAACCCAAAAATACATTCTTAAGACAAAACTGCTACCATTGGTACTAATAAATTTCCGTGGAAATTAGATAATATAGTAATTGCAGAGTTTAAATTTATATAGCAAGGAATAGAAAGAAGCTATATTTGCTTTTGAAGAAGGAATTGTGATAGAAAATAATTATTTTGATATTCCATAATAATAATAATAATAATAATAGTGGTGCCAGTAATTATTGGAGCACTAGAAACGGTCACGAAGAGCCTACGCAAAAGACCTCAAGTAACTGGAAAAGAAGCGGATGGGTCGGGATAGTTTTAACGGCAGCGTTGCTGAAAAGAGTTACGATACAATGGAGAGTATTGACGAGACTTTCTCTCATTTAATCTCCTGTGTTGATCACCAGTCATTATTGGCGTAAACATTCAATAAATATATGAATAAATAGAGTTCAGGAAATGTTTCGAGTTTTGTGTTTGAGACATCATTCTCTTTCATCAGAGTAGGACTTTCTTCATTACCCATCAATTCGAGCACATTTTCATTACATTTTTGGGTCCTGTATTGATATTCGTTTTCTCCGCTTTATTTGCGAAATTTTAGACCCTTTTTTTCTTTCTTTTTCTCTTAAACATTTTGTTATGCTTTCGAGCCATTTGCACAAAATGATGAAAGTAGTTTTCCTAAGGTATTCCGAAGAAATGGTTTCGTGTTTCGTCAATGCATTTCGAACCATTATTCAAAATGTTTACATGTTTGTGTCTTTTTAATCTGGACATTATTTCATCTTTCATTTTTAATTACAAATAAATAGCTCATTTTTAAACAGAAGTAAGAGTATTTGAATTCTTAGGACGAGACATACATTTCCTTTGTTCTTCTCGTTTTGAAAGCTACTGATATTTACCCCTTATATTTAAGCATTTATCTGTAAACTAAAATCCTGTTAAATATATAATATATATATATATATATATATATGTATGTATGTATGTATGTATGTATGTATATGTATATGCATGTGTACACTAAACGGATGCTGAAAAATTCTCGTTCCGACCAACTTCTCAAAATCTGAGAAAAATAACCAAACATCAGATTTTTTTGTGTCTAGTTTCCTGGTTGGCCAGAGAGCTATTCAGTACACCCGCATATATATATATATATATATATATATATATATATATATATATATATATATATATACATACATATGTGAAATTAATACCTAAAAGCCTAGATGTAGGAAGTATTATTGAAGAGAATATACCCCTAGTAAGAATTTGCATATCTAGACCGGTGAATATTAATTTTCTATTTGTAAAAAATGGTAATGTCTACTCGTGTATCTCCTAAAATAACGTTTATAATAATAATAATAATAAATATTATTACACACACACACACACACACACACACACACACATATATATATATATATATATATATATATATATATATATATATATATATATATATATATTACCATTTAGGCATAATCTAATAAAATATTCTGAAAAATTATGGAATTACTAATTCTAACACTGAGCTAAACCTACTAATGCAAATAAAAAGAATTGTCTGTGTATGTGTGCGTTTTAGTTTGAATTGAGGTTGTTTTTCCACGTATTCAAATAAAAAAAAACAAATATTGCTCTTGCGTGATTTTGATGATAATGTTAACATGCGACAGTTCGACTAAGTAAGTGTTGTGAAATAGCGACAAATTTTGTTGTCAGTTTTTGTCTTTGCCCATATTCAACAAAACCAGTTGTCATTTAAAGAATTGCTTACGTACGCTTTTATAAAAAGAAAAAAAGAAAAAAAAAGAAAGCGTAAT
Organism: Acanthosepion pharaonis; assembly: GCA_903632075.3. Taxonomy (NCBI): domain Eukaryota; kingdom Metazoa; phylum Mollusca; class Cephalopoda; order Sepiida; family Sepiidae; genus Acanthosepion; species Acanthosepion pharaonis. The sequence goes on from CAHIKZ030001937.1 coordinate 402,592, forward strand.
GGTGTAATTGACAATTCCAAATATAAATATTTGTTTAACCAAATATTTTCTTTTAAATCATAAACTTCGGAACGTAGAAATATCGGAATGTGAAATACACATGTTACACCTCAGAAGATATCCATGCGAGAAGAATGATATATATTTTTGTATATTTTTATGAAAAATTACTTACTTTCTTTCTTATTCATTTATTGATCTTTTTAAAAATATTTTTCTTTACCGACCTAAATTATCCGGAGAGAGAGAGAGAGAGAGAGAGAGAGAGAGAGAGAGAGAGAGAGAGTGAGAGAGAGGGAGAAAATTCTCGTCATCTTCAAGTAAATTCAAAATTTCTAATAACATTTTAGCAACATAATTTTTTTTAAATATTTGATTTGTCAACTTGGTTCGCCATCGTTCGTGGAGCAAGCCTAGTTTAAAATAAAATTACTTCACACATGACGCGGCGTAATGAAAAAATAAAATAAAATTAAATGAATAACATATCAAATTATTCAATTTTGTCAAATGAACAAGGCAAGATATGTCTTTGGCCGGATTATCTTCAAAATATCTGAAGACACATAAGTAATATATATTTTTTTTTACTTATCACATTTGGGGGTACACAATCTAAGAAATCCCCAAAGAGGTCTAGGTTAGGATCAACAAAACCTGCTAACAAAATATTCGTAGCAAATTTCAACTCTGTGTTTTGAATAGCCTAAGATCACATTATTTACTTAAAAAAATGATGAAATAATAATAATAATAATAATAATAATCATACTAATAATAATAATAATAATAATAATAATGATAATAATAATAATTTGTAATTAACAATATAAAAATATATAGCGAATAAACCAGAAGATAAGTCAAATTTATAACGCTTATTCTAAGCGTTTATTGTCTTCTTGGTACTAACTTGTTCATTTTGTTGGTCATAATCTTATTAAGTTTATGCATGAATTTATAAAACTATCGACTAAATCGAGTGTGAATTATACACAACAGTAGCCACTTTTCAGGACGAGGACAAATCCAGTTCAAATAACAGCTCAACTCAGATGCCTTTTCTTTTCCAAGAACTAACTTGTGTTCTTAAATATTAGTCAAATTCACCAGTTAAAAGTATATACATAGGTAGCTAAAGGCGCTAGCAGGTAAATTGGATTTCTCGCCACAATTTACGTCTACATTAAACAAGCTAGTGTTCAAGTCATTTGGCAGTAAGTACCTAAATTGTTACTCGTCTGGAGGGGTAATTCTAACGTTAGTTTAGGGAGAGAAGCCTTGCTTTCCGTTAACAATTGTCAAATAGATCTATAATTTGCTTAGGATTCCGCTATATGGAAATCTTGTCGCTTTAGTAGCTAAATGCTTTATGATTTTAAAATGTTTATATAGAGTAATCTGATCTCGTAAAGAATTCCCTTAAAATAGATGAATAAATGTATTCATTTTATTTAATCCGTTAGCAAAAGCTTTCTTTCTTTCTGTCATTCTGACCTATGATATTACTGTCTTTCTGATCGATGTTACTCTTTCGGGTTTATGATATTACTGTCTTTTTTATTTATGATCTTACTCTTTTGAATCTATGATATTGTTGTCTGTTTATCTATGATACTATTCTTTCTGATATATAATATTACTAGATTTCTGATCTATGATATTACTGTCTTTATGATTTACGATATTACTAGATTTCTGATCCATGCTATAGCTGCTTTTCGGATTTACGATATTACAGTTTTTTGATGTATTACGTTACTAGATTTCTGATATAAGCGTTTTCCTGGTCTAGGATATTACTGTCAGATTGTCAGTCTCAGATTAAATTCTGTAAAAATTTAATTGCTACTCTTATTTTATGGCGTCTTTGAGTCCATTTTTGAAATATCAAGCTGAGAATTAGTTTAGTTCAAAGCTTCATATATGCGGCATAAATGAGTATTGAAGTAATAATCTGCGGGTTGAGTTTAGTAACAATTATTTCGCAGGAGGACAACCTTACAGATAATATTTTGTAAGGTTAGTCGCGAGTAAGATCATATTCCTGAAGTACTCGCTATCAAAATTAGTCTGCAAGACGAGTTTTAAAAAAACAAAAACAAAAACAAAACAAAAAGACATTAGTTTAGGATAGACACCTTCGTAGTTCTTGTGTGTAAGCATATTCTTTGTAAAGTCGTCATAGAATATTCAGCTGAGACGAGAAATGATTGACGACGTTACACCTTACCACAGCTTCTGGAAGACTTCAACAAAACTGACGCCAAGTTATTCATTAAATGATAAAAAAATTACCTGTTCAATATAATCAGTAGTAAATGTACAAATATCATCTACAATGTAACATTGTTTTTCAGTGTATTTTTTGTCCGGCTGGAATTTTTCGAATTTATTTACAAACAGTCGAATTGGATCTGCATCTTTGGAATTGGAAGAAGAAGAACCAATCTTTCCTGTTCTAATCAGCCATATTTTCCCTCTTTTTTTTTTTATTTTTATTTTTTTTAATATTAATGACAACAATGGTTGTGAAAAGGGCATCAACACTATATAGTTAGCGACGTTTTTACGTCTGCAGTTTGTAAATTTCGCTGCAAACATAATCGCGCTTTTATTTGCGGTAGAGAGAACACCAGACCAGAAATTTGTGAATCTGGGTTCAGAAGATCAGTTCAATGTGAAAATTGGGTGTGAGTGATTTCGTTAAATAAATTTCAGTGATATCAATGTCTGTAATCTGAGCACACTAAAAAAAATTACTACTTATAATTAATATTATATTGTGCGGGGTTTCATACTCTAAATATGTGTGTAGGTGTGAATCTCGTAAGAGTAATCCGACGACAGGTATTCTTTTTTTTTTCGCTTCATATTGAAGAAATATATAATAAATAAATAAAAACACCATATATTTAACTTTTTAAACTTCAAAAATTAAATCTAAGACGAGGAGAAGAAAATATTTAAAAATCTCTAGAAAAATTGGCACAAATCATAATCTGATTTCAGATGACAATGAAAGTGATTGAATACGTGTGAAAAACAACACTTATCTTTCTAGATATGTATTTGATATATCTTTTCTTTTTGTGTCTGCACTTACGGAATTTTATCTCGCTTTGCTTGCACTTGTGTAATTATATATATTAATTAGGTTTACTTTTGCTTTGGCATAAGGCCACACGAGTGGAGTACCCTGTGATAATCGAGTTCTCTACACCGGCAATGTTTTTATTCTTTTAATAGCATTCCTTGATATTACTTCTCAACTCACACCAGTTATTAAATTTATAGCTGATTATATTAGATAGACTCTTATATATATATATATATATATATATATATATATATATATATATATATATATATATATGTGTGTGTGTGTGTGTGTGTGTGTATGTATAAATATATGATATATTCAGGCAGTAATAATTAATTCAAATAGGTTTTGTTAAATTCAACCAATTAGGTCTGTCTGGTGAATTTTTGAATTTTTCGAATAAGATTTTGTATATCGGGAACAAAATTATTTAAACAATAACGGAATAAAGCATGAACTTTGGACAGTTTATGTACAGTTTTGGTCCCGATGAACAAGTGTAAAACTGCAATAGAATAATAAACAGATAGACCTATCTATATAGCATTACACGCACACACACACACACACACAAACATATATATACATATATATATATATATATATATATATATATATATATATATATATATATATATATTATGATATAACGATATATAATTTCGTATAATTTTATATATCAATAAACAGTATTTAGAAAAATATGACAAACTGGGAATTTTTTCTTGGGACGTGTTTCATCCGTTAGGATTTCACTGGAATGTGCTTTGTTGATGTTGCCACGTCTGCACATGCGCACGAAACGAGAGACGCAGGTAGTTTAAAATTAAAATTCTTTCAAAAAATATTCTTTCAAAAATTTTTGAAACTACCTGCATCTCTCGTTTCATGCGCATGTGTAGACGTGGCAATGTCATCAAAGCCCAGTCCGATGAAACGCGTCACAAAAAAAAAACAAACCAAAAAACAACTTTCCAGTTTGTCATATTATTCTAAATTATATATATATATATATATGCATTCATGCGTTCTTAATACATACAGTACATACCACAGAATTTCTGCATTTAGTTTACTTTTTAAAAATCACACAAAATTAACAACCCCCATATACATACATATATATATGTGTGTGTGTGTGTTTGCCTGTGTGTATACAAGTGTTTTCAATACATGCAACATAAGCTTAATACTTCAAAATCACACAAATTGAACGACAAATACACACACATACAAACACACACGCAAACACATTCACACGGTCAACCACATTTATATGATATAGCCTATTAAGAGATTATTGCAGTCAAGCATCTGTTATGAGTACAAATGCATAATGCAAATGGCTTTTCAATCATCAAAATGATATTAAATAATTGTTTGGGAAATAACACCTACCTAATAGACATAACGACATTATCTCAAGACAATCTTCCTAATTCTATATTTCTTCAACACTGGGCCTTATGCCAGACTAAACTAAACTTATGCTCAACTCGGTTGAATTTAGTAAAAACTAATTTACTAAACTCAGTCGAGTTGAGCATAAAGCCAATAAGAATCGACACCTTGTAAGACGAGCTGACAATCCATCTTTGTACGGCAAGAAGCCAACAGCAATGAAATCAAAATGCTTTCTAAAATAAAACGTGTTTAAAAGACCGGGTAACATGATTGAATATAACACAGACCAAATAAAAAAAAAAGGTCCATTAGTTGATATTATTATTATTACCATTAAGTTTTTCTTTTTGTGTTATCTTATGTATATAAATATAGAAATCTGGTTGGGGAGCAAGAGTCTATTAAATTCGATGACTGGTTAGAGATGAGAGGCTGAAAAAAGTCCATTTCATCATTTTGAATCCTGAAAGAAAAATCAAATATGGATATTTCTTTTTTTTTTCTTCTTTGTCTGTTTCATGTTTCAGTTATATATAAAGACATTCTTCCCCACCCACCCCTTCTGTAACGTCCCCCCTGTCGTCCAGAAATGTCCACTGTGGACAAAAACGCATCAATGTCTCTGGAATTAAAAAAAAATGTGTCCTGTAACTTAAATAAATGTCGACCAATTTTAGGTCATGAGGAACATAAAGTCTCGTATGAATTACGAGATTAGAAAAAAAAGTCTCGTGCAGTCTCGTTGACACAATATGTTTGCTGTTATTACTGCAATTTTCTTTTACATTTCTTATATATATATATATATATATATATATATATATATATATATATATATATATATATATATATATTCAGTTCTGTGATTTTTCGTCACTATTTTCTTCCAAAATCTCACACATTATTTTGGGCCAAGAGTTTTTGTTCGCGTAGAAGAAGAGAGAGGACATTTGGAGGCTTTCAGTCTGAAATGACAAAGTAAAAAAAAAAGATGCATTAAGAGACTTGTAGCAAATAAAACATGTTAATAAGACAACAAAAAAGACAATCCCGATCTGGGATCCCGATTCACGTGTATTGGCTAACAAGAAAGGTTGCTAGCGACAACATAACGAACAACCAACTGCTACTTGGCAATCAATAACATATCGAAAAGTCATAAAGGCAAAATCAGAGAGATAATAACAATGTTCTGTGAAACGAACTTATTAACCATAATTTTATAAGTAGTATAGATAGATATTTACTAAGCATAGCTTAGTATAAATCGGGAACATTGCATGGGGTTAAGGCTTAACTTCAGTTAAGACTGAACACATGATCTGCGAAAGAATTAGCTGATTAATTAGCTAGGCATTATGATTTATTGGCTTTTGCTTAAACAAAACAAACGGAGTACATGAACTATTTGTAAAATAATAGCGCAAATACTGGAATTAAAACATTAAATAACACACAGTTCTTAATCAAGTTGATGTCTACATATACCTAGACTCTTATAATTTCTCTTCTGGCTTGAATTGCCTCAAATAACCTGCATAAAATCTGGGTCTTTGACCTGAGAATCGAGATTAAGGTGCAAATAATTAGGGCCACAGTTGAGTCAATATAACTCTGAAACATAGAAAGTGTTGAGGGGTCCACCCCTTTTTATACAAATGAACTCATCCAGTATATACATATACTACAGCAACAGCGAGACGAGAGAGAGAGAGAGAGAGAGAGAGAGAGAGAGAGAGAGAGAGCAAGACCGAAGAGTCGAGTCCAGAGTGACAGAGTAAAAGGCTGTAGGTAACCGGAAGAGTGGGGGTGAGGGAACAGTGTTGTAGGAGTCACAGTGAGCAAGCACGTAGACCCAGTAAGAAGTCATACAGCGATACTTCAATACCAAAGACTGTATATATATATTTTGCTACTAACCCGTATTCCTGGAACTACTAACCTGCATTACTAGTTTGTATTATTACGTTAATACATTATTTTCATATATTCATTCTTGGCGTTTGTTATTTATTGGTACCGGATTTCAACCCGGAATCCACAACAGAAAGTGTCAGTAAAACTTGAGCTTACGGCCACATCACGTTTAAATACCAGTTCCCGTACGACCACCAAAGTTAAGCAACGTCTACCCTGGTCAGTACTTAGATGGGTGTCCGCTTGGCAATACTAGGTGCAGTAAACTTGGATGTGCGGGTGATGAAATGGATAAGGGTTCAGAATTGTTAATCAGTGTAAAGAGTTCCAATTCCAGTTGGGTTCATTATATTCACTTACACTCAAAGGTATAAATCCGCCTATTCTCCTCCAGATATGGGTTAATTAGTAATTGTATCACTAAATCATTATTATCTCTCTCCCACCCCACACAAAAGATTTTTACAATATAAAAATAATATTTTCTGATTTGAAATAACCTGCATAGGGTTGATAAACCATAAAAAACAAATCAACCAATCAATCAAAGCAAAACTTGAGAAAAGATAGGATGGCACCCACACAAAACTTTGACGATGTGTAGAGACAGCATCCTACCAGAGAAATGATACAGAGTAACATATGTCCAGTCTCCTCCCGAGGAAAAGCTGATTATGGGTCACTGTCATAGAGAAGCGAATGAGGTCCTTTTATCACTCGTCCGCTGGAGACCTTAGCTCCACGACAGAAGAAACAATAAATTAAACTCAAGGACACATGGTCCAGTGGATAAAGACGTTGGTTAGATCCAGTGACTAGACCCAAAGAGTTGTGAGTTCAAAAACTTAGAGTGTTGAGCTAAAGAGAAATAACTGAGACACCCTGAAGTGGCATGCCACGTGGAACTAGAACAATCTACACCGGTGGACGAAATAAAAGGTTCGGTTCGGCATTCTAATCACCCGAAGAAGGCCGGAGCGTACAAAGACCGAAACGTTGTGAATATAGCAATGAATATGAGGATAACAGTCCGAATAATGTAAATAATGTAAATAATCATAATACCTCATCTCAGAGATATAGAGGCCGAAACATTCTGAATATGGCAATGAAGATGAGGATAACAGTCCGAATAATGTAAATAATCATAATACCTCATCTCAGTGACAGAGGCCGAAACGTTGTGAATATGGCAATGAAGATGAAGATAACAGTCCGAATAATGTAAATAATGTAAATAATCATAATACCTCATCTCAGAGATATAGAGGCCGAAACGTGAATATGGCAATGAAGATGAAGATAACAGTCCGAATAATGTAAATAATGTAAATAATCATAATACCTCATCTCAGAGATATAGAGGCCGAAACGTTGTGAATATGGCAATGAAGATGAGGATAACAGTCCAAATAATGTAAATAATCATAATATCTCAACTCAGAGATATAGACAGATATTAAACTAACCTCCTTGATGTCATTAGCAGTGATACCGGGAATAGGACGGAAGACCAGATGGCAGCTATACAGGATCGTGAATACTGGCTTAGGGTTGTGGATTCTATGAATTCTCTAAGGGTATTTTAAATTTAAAGCTTTTATTAATCTACGTGCGTGTATTGTCCTCAATCCGCTGCCCATGTTTAGGTTTATATTTATTCTAATTAGTTATTCCTCGCCTCGTTTTTCCTGATATTACTATGTCCCCAAATTCACGAACCAACGCTTCAACCTATTAGGCTACAGTAAATATTCCATTCAGTTCTATAGATCTAATTTTTAGTTGTCTGACCTTAAGCAATTGGGAATGTTCCCTATATGCTGATGCGCTGCGCATCTTTGTTCAGAGACAGAAGTAACTGGTGAGTGTTTTGGCCGGATATCAGGAGGGTGGATTCTTCTTTTTTTTAAGTTTTCGCCTTTGTTATTTTTGATCTGAGATGATGTAGATTTGTTAATTTATAGGAGGAAAGCGGGGTCCAAAGCAAGACGGGCTAAAAAGTAACAAGCGGATTTAGGGGGGAAGTTATTATTACACACCGCAATGGACTCTTGTCTTATTTTCTGTTAAGTCTTACTCTCCTTTTCTCGCCTCATGACTTGAATATCAACGAAAACTAAAAGAGGAGAGCAGAATATCTAAAATCGACACATGTCAGTAGAATTTCACTTATTCTGTATATTGTGTATTATAATAAGACAATTTTATCCCATTATGATTATATTTTCACCTGTGCTGATCACATTTGTAAGCTGTATAGTTCCGCCATTAAATTTACGATATCAACGTTTCTACGTTCTCCACATGTAAAGATCCTGTGAAAGATACTAGTAGCGCTCAATGTTACACGGCTATTACAATCTTAACATAAAATATGCAATTTCTTGTAGATCCACTTTCGATAATAATATAATCTTATTTTTTTATTCTCGATCATATAGATCAGGATCTGATTCTATTAAAATTTTACTATCAATATTTAATAGCCATCTTATTATTTACACAGTGGTTGCGTATTTCAACGGGCTTATAAAAATTTTATTTTTATTACTATAAAAATTAGTCTTAAATAAATGTTTAAACGTTTACGTTGATTTTTTTTTGTAGACGTTCTTTTGAGAGAAATGTAATTTTAAGAAAGCTAGACAGTTAGTTTGTAAAGAAAAAATTCTTACATGTGTATATCGTATAGGCTCAGCGGTTAAAAATCGTCAAAATTGTTAAGGATTTATTTTGAATTCGTGAAAAGATATTATTTAAATTAGGTACCTCCACTAATACGGTAGGCGTAAGGTTTAAAATGGACTTCCTAAAGGATTAGATATCGATGTTCATGAAAAGGGTTGGATGGATGAACACGGCATGAAAATATAACTGAAACAAGTGTGGTGTTCCAGATTAGGGGGATGACCTGTGTATAGCGTAACTGATCACCGAAAATGCATGATTTTTAACCTCTTCAAAAAAGATTACCTGTGTATAGTACGAACCACTATTTTTACGTAAGAAAACTGCTAAAAATGGTATGGTATACATTATCTGAAGAAGCTATAAAGTCTTGTTTTGTTTATCTAGTCCATAAAATTTCGTGTGTGTGTAGAGGAGTTACGGTTAACCACACAGACAATGAGTTAAAAAAAAAAAAAATCAAATTCCAACTGAGTCTGTCAGCGTTCACTTTGTATTAATGCCCTCGGGAAAATTATGAAGCAATTCTTCCGCGTAAATTCCAGAGAAAGGAAAAAATGAGCAGGGATTATTGCTTGCCGCTGGTACCACATAACCTGGAACAACTCGACGCATATTACCTGGTGAAAAGGAGATGAACACGGCCATGCCATCTCCATTGACCTGAGAAATGCTATAAAGGTCAATTACTCAGCATGGCACCTCGACAATCTAATGGGCCTATAAACTACCTTGTTAACTATCTTTAAACGGTTGGAGCTGACCGAACATCTGTAAAAATGTGAATAAGCGGGCGTTACATGCTTTTAAGCATATGATTTCGCAAATTGTGGCCCATTTCATTGTGTTGCTTAGTTGAGCAATTATAAAAGTAAATTTGGGTGTGGAGCGATTAATAAAAGAGAGATAGACATGTTTGTGCTTAAATATATTCAAATTTGCATTATGTAGGTGATGGTTGATTACCCCTAGACAGCGTCAAGTATATATTGATGGCTCCAAATTAGCATAACATCTGAGTTGCTGGTTGGGTGGAGTGAAATAGCGAAATTTTCTATTACTGAACATAAAATGAGATGATTATTATTATTATTATTATTATTTTTATTTTCTTTGATTTCTGGCGTTTACACATTTCTTTCCGGATCCCGCCCAGGGACCTAAGGTTAGAAATGGCGTCATGACACTTTCCACTGAAAAAAAAAAAAAAAAAAAAAAGATTACATAGATAAAGCCCTTCGTAAGGTGTGGGCTGTACTTGTCAGAAATTTTTTGTATCTCCTTGAGGCATGGACTTCCAGGAATCCCTTCAATTAGTCTACTGGAATCTTTTCCAACCAGTCCTAGGGCTCCAACTACAACAGGGATTGTTGATGTTCCCATATGCCACATTTTCGCGATTTCTATTTCAAGGTCCTTGTATTTTGACAACTTTTTGAATATCTTCAAAGATACATTGCAGTCGGCAGGGACTGCCATATCAATAAGGAGGCACCGTTTTTTTGTTTATGGTCTTTAATAACAATATCTGGGCGGTTGGCCTTTGATTGTTCTGTCAGTGTGTATTGTGTAGTCCCATAGAATTGTAACAGGTCCTATCTCCGTAACCGGGTCTGGGTGGTGTTCATACCAGTTTCTTTCAGTTTTCTTCCCGTAGAAGTCGCAGATTTTCCAGTGCAGATTATTATTATTATTACTACTACTACTACTACGACGACGACGACGAAACAAGAAACCCAAACATTAAATCATGGTAAGGTTGTGTTATTTTTTGTAAAAACGTGACACCATAATGTCCCTATTTTAATGATGTATAAAATAAATACGCCCTCCTTGTATACCCAAAATCAGACTGGATGACATTATTTAAATATATATTTAACAAGAATTAACCAAATTTTTGAAAATCATAAATATAAAACTTTCATTATTCTAACAAAAGTTTTGACAAATAATAATAATAATAATAAAAATTTTAAAAAAAGGACAAATATTTACATTTAATCTTTATGAACAAAAAAATTAAATTTTTTTTAATGGAAAGATAATGATGCCATTTCTAACTTTTCAATCCATGGGCGTGACCCGGAAAGAAATGAAGAAATCAGAAATCAAAGGAAATAAATCAAATAATAATAATAATAATTGAAAAGTAACTAATCATTGAAGGATTCCTGGAAGTCCATGCCTCAAGGACAAACAAAAATTGTTCTCAAAAACAAAATACACCTTACGAAGGGCTTTATCTATGTAATTTAATTTTTTTTTTTTGTCAGTGGAACCTTGTCATGACGCCATTTTAACCTTAGGTTCCTGGGCGGGATGGGAAAGAAATATGTAAACGCCAGAAATCAAAGAAATAATAATAATAATAATAATAATAATAATAATAATAATAATAATAATAATATATGACAAATATGAGAGAAGGTTGGGCAAACAATTAGAAAGTACATAGAAAAAATAAACTAGCCAATGTAAGAAGGGACATCATGCGAAATAACCGATTGACAGAGGCTGAAATTAATGATTTTAAAAAGAATTGCAACAAGAATAGATGAACCAAAAAACATGAAAAGGAACCGGAAAAAAAAAACAAAATAACATATCAAAGCCTCAGGTCATAATGAAAAAACCGAAATACACACACAAAATCAAATGAAGATAATGCTGAAAATTTAGAAATGTTGGAAAAAAATGATCTTAGTCAGTCACAAGACGGTAATAAAACGAGTTCAAAATTCATCGAACAGAATTATTTCACAGAAAACAAGATTAATATACAAGAAGCCAAGGATAAATAATCATGAGCCATATAAGTCAGATACAGAATATTGCAATGGAGGAACGAGAACAACTCCCAAAATTACAACCAACAAAGCATAACCTCAAAACTATTAAGCTCTATAATGCAGCATAAAAAATTTGATTCTGGATGAAGAAGACACTCATAAAATCTCAATGAAGCAATATATGCATCAGCAATAGCAGCAACAAATAAACTTAAACATTTTAAAAAAAAAAAGGCAGTCTCACAGACATGAAGATCCACTTTGGTTTTTGAAAAAAATAGAAAAGAAATTGAACACCTTAGAAGTGAATTATCAATAATGATGAACTATCAAGAGGAGTAACGATTTAAAAAACTAGAAAAGAAAAAAAAGTCAAAAGAAAATACAATATCAGGAATGAAAATGAAGTCCTATCAAATAAAAAAAAAAAAATAAAACAATACAACTGAAGGCTCAAAGAATAAGACGCTACGAGAAAAGATCAAGATTCTATAGACAGAACAAGATCTTTCAAACCGATAAAAAGAAATTTTACAGGGAAATAGGTAAACAAAGAATTGAAGTGACAGTCCATTTTAAAATGGAAGAAATTTTTATACAGTTCTGGGGAAAAATAATGGGCTTGCCCTAAAGAACACAAACGAAGAGGCAGATTGGATTGCGCAAGAGTTAGAACGAACAAAAAATAAACCAGAACAGACATGGGCGGGAATCACAGAAGAAGATGTTAAATGTGCACTGAAAAAAAAAACACAACTGGAAATCTCCAGGAATAGATAAAATTTTCAGTTCTTGGCTATATTATTTAAATACAGCAATAAAAAAAAACTCGCCAAAGAACTTCAAAAATGGTTACCGATCCAACTAAAATTCCTGCATGGATGACCAAAGGAGTTAACCTTTCTTTACCCAAAAATAGTGACACAAATATTCCGACTAAAACTATAGACCAATTACATGTCTTCCAACAACATACAAACTGTTAACATCTATTTTAACAAAACAGACATATTTCTTCTTGGAAAAGAAATGACATACTACCACTTGAACAAAAAGGGTTAAACGAGGTTGCTATGGATGTAAAGACCAATTACTAATTAATAGGATGATCCTGGAAAACTGCTTCCGTGGAAAAAAAAAATCTTAGTATTGCCTGGATAGATTATCGTAAAGCAATTCGATAGTGTACCACATTCCTGGATCTTAAAGTCTTTAAAATGTACAAGGTATCACCCGTTATCATCAATTTCATCAAACAATGTATGTCGATATAAAAAACTACATTTACCTCAATCATAAAAATGGAACCTATAAGTAAAAAAAAAAACATCAATAGAGGAATATTTTTTTTGACTCTTTGTCTCCTTTATTATTTTGCATATCACTTATAGCATTAACCAGCCAACTTAACAAGACAGAATGCGGTTGCTAAAATAGCTCAAAAAGAAAATAAACCATCTATTTTACATGGATGACTTAAAATTGTATGCTAGGAATGACAATGAGCTGGAAGGTCTTCTGCAAACTGTAAAATGCTTCAGTGAAGACATTGGAATGAAATTCAATTTGGATAAATGTGCTAAAGCTACAGTTTTACGAGGATCGCTACAACAAACTTCCTCTATTAGTTTAGACCCTGCTGTAACAATAAAATATATTTAGAACAAGGAGAAGCTTATAAGTATCTAGGTGTAAATGAGAGTGAAGGAATTTAAATTATAAGAAAATGAAAGAAATAGTGCGTAAAGAGTACTATAGAAAATACGACTGGTATTAAAAACTGAATTGAATTCTCAGAACAGAATTATGGATATTAATAACCTTGCCATCCCAGTGGTCCAATATAGTTTCAACATCTTGAACTGGACTCTAAAATGACATCAGACAAATGGATTCTAAAACAAGAAAGCTTTTTCTAAGTATAAGATGCATCATCCAAAGGCTGATGTAGACCGTCTATACATACCCCGTAAAGAAGGTGGAAGAGGTCTTATTCAGCTAGAATTGTCATACAAAACACAACAACTATTGGCTTACTAACTTACATGGAAACAACAAAATGACTGGATGATAAAATTAGTGAAACAACATGAAAACAGAAAAAGAAAAAATATTCAATAATAAAAGAAGGCAGTAAATACAAAAACAACATTTACATTTAGTAGATTCTGTAGTAAATCAAAACAGAAGCCAAGAACCAACTATTGCAGCAAAAGATATGAAAAAAAAAGCCAAGGATAAAGCCCTTGAACAGATGAAACAACGCTGGCAAGACAAACCTCTGCATGGCCAATATCCAGAACGTGCAAATAAACCCAATGTTGATAAAGTTAATACTCATCGATGGTTACGAGCATCTGGATTAAAGTCTGAAACTGAAGGCTTTATTTTTGCAGCGCAAGACCAGAGTCTTTTCACTAGGAATTTTCAGGCAAATATCATACATAATAATGTGGATCCAAAATGCAGGTTCTGTGACAAATACTAAGAAACAATAGACCATCTAATCTCAGGATGTTCTATACTTGCCCCAAATGAATATAAAAATCGTCACGATAGAGTGTGGGCAATACTTACACTGGACAATGTGCAAACACTTTGGAAAATGTGTAAGCAAACACTGGTATGAACATCGGCCAGCGCCGGTTACAGAAATAGAAGATGTCACCATTCTATGGGATTATACCATCCACACAGACAGAAAAATTGAAGCAAATAGGCCGGACACATTAAAAAAAACCAGAAAAAAATTTGCCTACTAATTGATATGGCTTGTCCAGCGGATTGTAACATAGCAAACCAAGGAATTTGAAAAACTATCAAAATACAAAGACCTGGAAATTGAAATAGAAAAAATGTGGAAATAAAAAAAACAAGAATAATACCAGTGGTAATAGGTGCATGTTTGGAATTATAAAAATGGAACAAAACAACACATTGAAAGAATCCCTGAAACCCCAGCTTAAGAGACATACAGAAAATTGTCTTATTAAGTACAGCACACACACTAAGGAGAACTTTGTCTATGTAACGCAGCAACTTCATCGGAGAAAAAAAAAAAAAAAAATTAACATTTTGTTTATAACAACACACCACGACCTGCCTTAGGTCTTTTTCCGCAGACTTGTAGGTAAAATGTGTCCATAGCAGAAAAAAATAATAATAAAATAATAATAATAATAATAATAGACCAAGATAGGAAATACAAAATCTTATGAATTAATGAAGGATATTGAATACAACATTCAATTATGAAAAAATCCGAAAAGAATATTATAGGATAGTGCGTTTTGATACTAGAAAGCGAACTTAATTGGGGGGGCAAAAAAATGCAGTAGAATCAACACCTTAGCTATATCCAAAATAAATAGGACCTTCAAATTATTGAACGAAAAGTGAATGGCATTAAAAAATGCTTGCCCAAAAGGATGCACCACCTGAAATCTAATGTTGAAGGCTGTATGTACCAAAAAAGAAAAAATCTAATACAACTTCAACCTATAAAAACAACCACACAATGATTTGGAAGCATACCACACAAAAACAAATGACCCTAAATCCACTCCATCAACAAAGGAGCTGCACTCTTCAAGAAACAGTTTAATATACCTGAAACCCTAGCAGCAAAAAAAAAAAAAAAAAAAGCGAATGCCATCTATGCCAAACGAGTAAAACAGAAAAAAAAACAGTCAAATTAAATTGCAGAAAAACTGGGAGGACAAGGCATTGCATGGCAAGTACCTCAAAATAAACAGATGTGGACCAGAAATCACAGGATGGTGAGCTAAAAACAGAAAAATTATTGCAGCTCAGGTTCAAATCCTTGCAACAAGATCTTATCACTGTCACATAATCAAAGATGGAACTTAACTGAAATGCAGGATCCAAAAATATGATAAAACAGACATAAAAAGGTAGCGACATATGCGCACTGAAAGATATACAAGAAGCACGAAATCGAAACCACTGAGAGATGGTATGTCCACCAACCAGACACAGTTATCCAAAATAATTATGTAACTATCCTCTGGGACATGTCAATCAAACTGACAGGGAAATAAAAGCCAACAGATCTGATATTATCATAAAAGACAAGAAATTCAGGAAGTGTATGCTTATTGACATAGCAGCGCCATCTGAGAGTAAAAGCTCCATGAAAATTATCGAGAAATTGTCCAAATACAAGGACCTGGAGATTGAGATTAACAGGATGTGGGGAATGAAGACTGAGACTGTACCAATAGTAATCGGAGCTCTGGGCCTCGTGAGAAAAGGAATGGACAATTTTACTAACAGTGTCCCAGTTAACATCAACATACAAGTTGCCCAGAAGATCGCCCTGATAGAAACATCCCATATACTAAGAAAAGTGCTATCAATTAAATGACAATTCTCCTATAGGGCTTAAGGACCATATTTTGGACCTGGCTCTATAGGATACAGAGTAGGAAACATAACATCCACAAATAATAATAATAATAATAATAATAATAAATAAATAAATAAATAAATAAATAAATAAAGAATTTACAAAAGAAATAAAGACTGAAACAGGTTACATAGAAAACAAAGAGAAAAATTATGTTATTATTTCAGCTCAGGACAAATGCATAAAGGGATTAAAAAAAAAAAAATCAAAACAACAGGAACGGCAATATCCTGGGAACTGTGCAAATACATTAGGTTCGGTTATACGAACAAATGGTATGAGCACAAATCAGAAGCTGCCCTAGAAAACTTTGGAAATAATAATAATAATAATAATAATAATAATAATAATAATAGCTGATAGATAACGAAGATGTTACGATTGTAGTGTTTAGGAAAATATCCGAGCTTCTATTTCACGAAGCAGCGGCTCTTGGGAAGAAACCATTGGGGTGGATCCAAATGAATACGTAACCAATGAGAGTGATTCATTGTAGGGCCGTAAAGGTCTGAGCTTGTGGTACTGATAAATAGTGCTCGTCTGAACATTTGCTGTTGAAATAACGATAGAGGAGCAAAATGCTTGCGAATTTATGTTATGTTTTACAATTTACGTTACTTCTTTTTAGAATTTACGTTACTTCTTTTTAGAATTTACGTTACTTATTTTTTCTCGAATTTTCGTTACTTCTTTCTAAAATTTACATTATTTTCTCTAGAATTTACGTTACATATTTTTTTCTAGAATTTTCATTATTAATTTTTCTAGAATTTGCGTCAAATATTTTTTCTAGAATTTACCTTAACTATTTTTCTAGAATTATGTTATTTTCTAGCATATACGTGATTATTTTTATAGAATCTACATTACATATTTTTATATTTGCGTTACTTACTTCTTTCTAGAATTTACGTTACTTACTTTTTCTAGAATTTATGCTATTTATTTTTCTGGAATTTACGCTACTTATTTTTTTATAGAATTTTCGTTACTTTTTTTTTTTCTTAAGATGGAAAATAAAGGTAAATTTCAATTAGGTCATAAAACAAACATTTTTAAGAAAGAACAATCTT
>CAHIKZ030001937.1:425000-460000 GCA_903632075.3 Acanthosepion pharaonis
GATTTAGCCACAGAGGAGCGTCTCGGTTAGCAAGGTCGATTTTACTGTTTTTAAACTACAATTCTCCATGATTTTCTCTCGTACATTTATATCTGCTCGATGCGTATCCAAATGTAAACAAATGACGTCACACATTATGAAATGGACAAAGTCCGGCAATTATTTTAAGACATTTTTATGTTTATCTATAAAAAGAACGTATAAACATAAAAATGTCTTAAAATAATTGTCGGTCCATTTCATAATGTGTGACGTCATTTGTTTACATTTGGATATGCATCGAGCAGATACGAATATGTATTGGAGGTACGCATATGATTTGAATTTACTCATAAGTACACATGCTGCAATTTTCTCAGCTGAATCCCAGGGGAATAGTCTATGTTCATATATCAGATTAAATTGCCGCTGGCTCATAATGTGTTCAAAATTCTAAAATAAATAAATAAATGCAACCAGAAACACATTGACACAAAAGTGCAAGACAAACAGCGTAGAAAAAAAGGCCATACTTTATTCAGAAATTTGAAACGTCCCAGCAAAATAGTTCTGAATGCTGGCCTTCATAGATTTCTCTTCTAAATTCAGAAATCCAAACCAGGCCCACCTAGACCCATGTCAACTTTACGAATAGCTAAATATGCCAGCCTTGCAGTTATCATAAAGAAATATGTAAATCAGTGTATGGCAATTTGCATTAATATGAGAGGAGCGGTAAACATTTCCTACGCGTAACGGCATTTCTTTATATACAGTTATTTTCAGGGAAACGACATCATACGCGTCTAATTTTCTAGCGGAACGTGAGCGGGGAGAAGGTCAAACAATAAAGGCCCTCGCTCTCTACTATTCTCTCTCTCTCTCTCTCTCTTTTTCTCTCTCTCTCACTCACCTACTCAAACTCAGACACAAACACACATAAGGGAAGCTGAAAAAATCTCGTATCGACCCACTTCTCGAAACTGTTACGAATTCATTAGATTTCTTTCTTAGAAAAGGCTTCTTAATTGGGACGAGAAATTTCCAACACAACCTTGTCTCACTCTCTCTCTCTCTCTCTTTTTATATTTTATATATATATATATATATATATATATATATATATATATATATATAATGTGTACGAAGGGCTACAAAAAAGTATGAAATAGCTTTCTTCTGGATACATACACTCAGATCCGCACAGAAATATTATTTATATATTTTACACACACACACACACACACACACACACACATATATATATATATATATATATATATATATATATATATATATATATATATATATACCTTCCTTAGATCAAGATACAGCTTAGTAAAAAATATCCAAATGTTAAAAATTTTTGTCTTTATTTTTCGTTCGTAATTAAAGAAACCATACGAAGTTTAGAATCAAACATAGTAGATATTCCTTGTCTGTTATATTTAACCATATATATATATATATATATATATATATATATATATATATATATATATATATATATATGTATGTATATATACGAATTTTTATTTGGCTCAATACACACACACACGAACATGAGACTTTTACGGCTTATCAACCTTTTTTGTCGTTTATTTAAAGCCAGAAAATAGTTTTACATTGAAAGAATTTTTATTTTGTATGGAAGATAATAATTGTTTAGTGATACAAATCTTATTAATTAATCCATAACTGGGGGAGAAGTGTCTGATTCATAGCTTTCCCAAATGTATTTGCGCGTAAGTAAATATACCGTACACAACAGGAATTGGAATCGCTTTTTAAGGCTTATTAACCTTTGCTGGTTATTTAAAGATTAAAAAAAAATTGTATGATTTTTTTTAGAGATAATAATGATTTATTATACAAGTCTTGCTAATTAACCCATAGCTGGGGAAAAGTGGTGGATTTATACATTTCATAGGGTATCTGCGCATATATATATATAAATATAATTACCAGACTTGAATTGGAACTCGGTTCTCTGATTTCCATTTCCAAGCCATTATCTATTACACCACCCGCACATCTAAGCTTACAGCACCTGATATTCTCAAGCAGCCACCAACTAGGTACTGACTAGCTTCAACGTTGCTTAACTTCGGAGACCGGTGTTTCAACATGATGTGGGCGTAAGCCGTGTGTATATATGTATGAGTGTCTATGTACAAATATCTATGTATATTGTACATGCGGGAATGTATCTGTTTATTTAGGTGTATGTATACATATGTGTGTGAATGTTTGTAGGTGACTGTAAGCTCATCTATATGTATGTGTGTGCCGTGAGGAAACATTAAATATGTTTATATAGCTATATACCAGCTCTTTTATCAACCTTTTTATCTGGATGCCTAACCGAATGTCTTGTTGCCTAAACGAATGACGTAAACTGCATGTCTACCTCCCTTGCTGTTTTTCACTCGGTCAGCCAAGACTAAAGAAGGATTGTCATTTCCTTTTTCCTGCACATGCGCACCTGAGATTCTTTGTTCAGATGGATCGATAATTGAGAAAATACGCACTAAGCACATCTCTCAAAAATCAACAGCAACGAAATTCTCTAGTTGGGTGCTAAATAGTTATCAGCTCGATCCAATTACCCAACTACTCCAAAAAATAGTCTCAGAGAATTCATCGGTGATGTTTATAATGTCTAGTCAAAACAAAGTATTTTTTACCAAAATGAAGCTTTCCGTTTTGTTATAAATTGTGTTGCAGAAATTTACGAACTGGGAAAGGGGGATTGTCTAGGTTGCATTGCACTTGCTATACTATTTTTTAATTTTTGCCTAGAACGCTGGCCTGTGGCTCCTATGAGAAATGAACAGATATCTTATCTACAGAATACACCCCATCTACCTATATGCGGTCGTATCAAACTTAACAATAAATGAAATAATGTTTTTCATTCTGCCTTTTCTTCCTTGAAGCTTGCAATCGTGAACGCAATGGCTATCTTTAAGGCGAACCACTTTATTCGGGTAGGCAATCATTTCTGACCCCACAGCAAAGCTGTCTTCGAGGTTTTGGACGACTTCATTCTTCGAAGGTATTTATATACGTTCATACCAAAACACATGCATCTTTTTTGTACCCCTATTAAATGCACACGGAAGTAAGTACACGTTTCCACCCACTGCCATTTAAACAGAACCATTTATCCATAGAAGTAAAGAAATTCCTTTATTTTCCGGAGATGGAGATTGTTTCTAATTTTTCTTTTTTCCTAAAATAAACCTTGAAGACTTATTTACCGTTTTTGGAACTGAACAGGACATTGCTTGTAGTCCTACAGGTAATTATAGAGAAAGCACTTTCTTTTTTTACGCTAATTTTAAACACCTGTGCACCTGATCTCGGTATGAATTAGTGTTTGGTTTAATAAGTAATATTAAAATATAAAAGACTTTTTCACTTTTTATCTATTTGTTTGCTGGTTGATTTTGTCGTCAGTGTTTGCGCTAATGCAAACAGGGGCAGAAATAAGATGCAACGAACATAAAATGGACTCTACCGTGTTTGTGTGCTCTCTAGAGGTAGGCAACTGCTGCTGAATATATCACTACTACTACTATAACAAATACTACTACTGATGATGATGATGATGATGATGATGTCTCAGTTTCATTTCCAGATTTTAATGTTATTAAAAAAAATATGATATATGAATACGATCACAATCACAAGTTGTAGAGGCACCAAATGTACTGCAGCCAAAGTAGAAGTGGTGTGTATTGGGCAAGATAGCCTGACGGAACCCAAACCTCTCCAGGGTGGTTTTATCCCAGGGTTTTCCTTCTCCTTGACCTATAGAAACCAGACTGACCTGCTATTTACCCATTGCTGGGGTTGTGGGGAGAGAAGAGTATTTAGTACGTAAGTGGATGTAATGAACTCGACTGGAATTCGAACTCTGTTCTCCGATTATCCAATCCATTACTCCACTGTGCTTCAAACAAATGCATTTATGCTCAATAATATATTTGTATAATTTATCTATACGTAAATAATCCTATCAATGTTGACGAGTACTATATTACTGTATAATAATTATCGGAACGAAAGTGATTGAGCAATATTGGCTGCAAGAAAGTCAATTTAGAAGAACCGTTTTTCCTAGCGTCGAAGGTACCATTGTTTTTTGCCTAATAGACCTTGGAAATTTAACCTGATTTTTAAAGGTCGAATATTGCAGTGAATGTCGAATTCCAACAAAGCGTTTTCAAATTCTAGAGATGATATTCAACTGGAAGATTCACAGATTCCTTTGGAAGTCGGCGAGTCTTCGACGCTGGGAATAAACGGTAGATACAGACATCAAATCGATAATTCTATAGAGTAGGGTGGATACTAACATTGAAAAACAACACTTTAAACAATTACAACAGAAAATGATAACGACTTCTCGATTTACGACAACAACAGAAGCGATAGACAGACAACACCGTGTAAAACACCCGAACCGAGCTGACAGCTGTAACTGACCTTTGCTCCTATCTCAATACACGTGTGAGGGAGAGGGAGAGTGTAAAGTTGCAGCAGTTGTGGGGATTGCAGTCGGAGAAGGTACAGTCACATGGTTTCATAGTGAAAGTTCTGTTTTTCACGCTATCGATTTTAATCTTTCACAAAGTTTGTTTTTATGTGGGGTTTTGAAAAAAAAATAGTGTTCGTTTTGGTTATTTAGAAAAAAATAATAGCCATAAACATTTTAAAGGTGAAATATCGTTCGTGGAATACTTGTAAATGGATGAGAAAGTCTTAAAGTTGAGTAGATTAAAAAAGAAAGATTAAAACAATGCAATGTCAATCGATTATGATTGCTCTCTTTTCTCTTCCTGGATATCATCTATGTGAAGTTTTGTTTCTTTTGTATCTATCTATCTGTCCAATGTGTCAAACTAATTTAAACCGGATAGAAATATATGATATTTGATTTTGTTCATGAGTGATATTTTTTTCTTTTATTTTTTTCTTTTAAACAATCGGTAATCAGAAAAAAAATGGATTTATTTTTCCTTGAAAATCATTTTTTTTTTTAAACCCTATTTCGTATATTTTAAAAGGCGTCCCCAGGAAAGGAAATGGTGAGTGGGCTTGTGCAATTTTTCCATGTT
Source organism: Acanthosepion pharaonis (assembly GCA_903632075.3). Taxonomy (NCBI): domain Eukaryota; kingdom Metazoa; phylum Mollusca; class Cephalopoda; order Sepiida; family Sepiidae; genus Acanthosepion; species Acanthosepion pharaonis. Next base: position 430,106 of record CAHIKZ030001937.1, read on the forward strand.
ATTAGCGTTAAACCCATTTTAAACCACGGCCGCATTCGGTAGTGACGTGACTCGCTGGAAAATCGCGACATATCTTTATTTAAATCTTCCGCATTCCAAACATAACGGATGTTCTGCTATGATAGAAAAAACATTTTTTTTCCTTTTAAAGATTTTTTTTAAGGTTCATAAATAAGACATGGCATTTGTTTCTTTTTTTAAATATTTTCATTTGAAGTCTTATGTTAGCGTCATTTTTCCCTTTAAAAAAAATCAGCTTTATTTCAGTAACAATATCTTGCTCCAGATATCTATTTTCGGTACAGAAGAATTGATATTTCAGCCTAGGCTGACACTCGGCGACATATATGTGATGAACAGTGAAACTCGAACTCTTGAAGTCTACGAGAATATTAGTTAACCACTGTTCCACGGTGAGGCTTTCCAGGAAGTATTTATTCTTATTTGTATCACTGTTATATTGTATAAAACACCGGCTTTTACAAAAAATATACCATTCTTTTTTCACTTTTATCCAAAGAATTCTATCAGAATAAAATCCGTTTTTTTGAGAGAAGCAGAAGTATAGAAGATGGACTTTTTTTTTTATAAATTTGTTTTCTTCAAAAATATTTTTTTTTTTTTTGGCGTCAGTTTCTTCCTTTGAAAGCAGAGTTAAGAAATCTTCTACGATGTGCCGTGTCCCTTCAGGGCGTTGGCGATCATGGCTCTCCACAATTTCCTGTCAATTGTAGCGCTTAGTAAATTTTGTCTTTTTGTTAACTCCCCTAATCCCTGTTCATATACACAATATCGTTCTTATATGTGCCGTGTCCCTTTAGGACGTTGGTGATCATGGCTCTCCACAATTTCTTATTCTTTGTATCTTTTAGTAAAACCATTTACACAACTTTCTGTAAATACAAATATCTCTATTGATTTTTTTTTTAATTTTAGTTTTTTACTTTTTTAAATTCTTAAAAAGAGAAAGAGTTTTTCTGTTTCAAAATCATTTTCATCCAAAAAGAAAATTTTTATTTTACAGTGAAGATACGACTGTTTATTTATGTAGGATTATATTGCGCCAATATTTCAAGGTGCTTCTACCTTGGGAAAATTAGAATTCGCAATCCTGGTGTTTATCTGGGCGCGAATACTGTCGTCTGGTATCAAACAAACTGTCACTAAGCAAGATGCAGTGTTGTCAAATATTTCCTTTTCTTGAAGACAATGATTAAATTCCATGCAAATTTTATCAAAATATCGAGAAAATATATTTTCTTTTGACAATAACTTAGCTTCCATTAGTTTTCCATCCTTTAAATATTGGTGTCTGTCGATAAAATTGTAAGCATTTTTCTCCTTTTTATCTTGTCACTTATTTTTGTTTACATCGGCTCGCATTCCACACTCGCTTCCAAATATGGCGCGGCTACTACGATTCTTCGTCTTCTCTCGTAAAATAATTACGAGTATCGTTGAAACAAGTTACCGGGGTAATGTTTGCATTTCTTTTTCTTTTTTCTTTTTTTTTCCAAATCGTCCATTTCAAACGGATGCTAGTGTAATAATATCCATATAATCCTTTTCTGTTTCTTTCTTATTCTCTTTGTATTTTAGTTGTTTTTTTTTCCTTTTTAAATGTTAATATTATTCATAATATTTGCAATGCATTGTATTCATTCCAGGTGGTCGACCGTGATGAAGCTATTTCTTCCCTTCATTATCCCTGAAATAATTTTTCGACAAAGGCAAATTTACAAATAAATGTAAATTTTAAATATTTGTTTCCTTGTATTTGTTTTTTTTTTTAGTTTTTTTAAAATTCTTTGATTGAATTTATTTGCATTTCCAGCTAATAGTTCCAAGGAACGATGTTACACGATATTTGAAGCTCGCAAAAGAAAATCAATAACTCGTGTTTGTTTACATCGTTCCAGACATGTGGTGCCTTTTCTTGTTATTATTTTTTCGCTTTAATTTCTGTTCTTTTTCGAAGACAACAATTCATGAAAGACAATTAAAATTCTTTCTTCTTTATTATCATTTTTTTTTATCAACCCGCGATTTTGTTTCTTGTCAGTAAAAAAAATAGATAAATAAATATTTACATTTATTTTTATTCATAGCTTGAATTTTTTTTTAACTCTGATGTTAAAAAAATTCTCATTTTTCTTTTTGGCTTTTTGATCATTTTGTTTATCTTCTAATGTAAAGCCGCATATATTTGGAGGGATGTCTTATATAATAAGTAAAACTATTCTTTAAAGATATTTGTTTCGCTGATATATTTTTAAAATCGAATTTACTTACATTTCCTGCAAATTATGACATGTTATTATTTGAAGTAAAAAAAATCGATACTCTACTACCAATTTGTTTAAATGTTTACATTTCATCTCTCACGTGTGCACGGGTTTGTAAATAATCCTTTTATTCGTGTAGAATGTTTTCTACAATCATCGCTAAAATTCATAAAATATCTTGAAAGTAGATTATTTCATTTTTGTTTTTAAATAATTAAAACATAAAAGCCCAAGAAAAGCAGTAAGCCTTCTTTTCTTACGGCCATATTGTTTTGACCGGTTTTTACAATTTTCTTTTAAGACATTTTCCTCACAAAACAACAGTGACAGTTTCTTAAAACAATAATTTCATCTTCTTGAATTAATGTTTCGTTTTTTAAAATCAAGTCATCACAAATATCTCTTCTTTTTTTCTTTTCTTTTTTTTTTAAATCCATCACACGGCAGACTGTTTTCGCATTGTTTACATGTAAACTGACATGTGCTTTTTTACGATGTTCGTTAATTTAAGAAGTTTTCTTTTTCATCAGATGATCAAGTCCTTTTTACTTAAAATAAAATAAACAAAATCTTACAGTTTTTGTTATTCCGTGTTTTTTTTTTCTATTACAATTCTTTTACAATATTTACAATTTTTACTCCACCTCGGTCCAAACATGTGTTTTTTTTTACGTACGGTATTTTGTTTTATCGTCTCTTTTTTAAATGTCATTCCAAAGCATCGACAGACATCAACAGAAAATAAAAGCTTTCTTTTAAGTTAAAATGATCGTTTTTTTTGTTTTTTTTTTGCTTTCCTTTTGATTTCATGTTTGTCTGGTTGACATAAACAATAAGCCTGAAATTGTTACGTTCGAAGATTGTATACACGTAATGTTTACATCTGAAGAATTCCTGGCATGGTAAAGATACACTGGGTCCAGATACTGAATTCTGATTTGATGGGCGAACGATGACGTCAGTATAAATCGTTGCATGCGAGTAGAGTTTCTCCAATCCCTTCCCCAACTGTCAAACTACTAGGGAGAGTATAGCTGCTCAGTAAGTAATGACGTCGCGCCTTTTTTTTTTTTTTTTTTTTCACCCTAATTTACAACGGTTAGAATCTAGCAATATTTATTTTCACTGGGATAAATACCATAATATGACATACTGTTAATGGTCAGAGATATCTTTAAAAATAAGTAACTGGAATATCCATAAATTAAAGCTTATTAACTTATATACATAGCCTCTGTCATATGTACATCAGCTGATTAGAACCCGTTCCCTTGTTCGAAGGTGGTTAAAACGGCATAGTTAAAATAGTTTTGGGTTCGGGAAGAAGAATTGAAAAGGGTGATGAAAGAGAGAGAGAGGGCAGGGAGAGAAAATATAGAGGAAATAAATAGAAAGAGATGGAGATGGGAGAAATACAGGCACACGACAGGGATAATAATACGAATACAAAAAAAATGCTTGTATTATTGTTGAGCAGCAGTATATTCTTTTTAAAAACCATTGCCAAATTGCCTCTTTGATGAAGTTAAGATGGCTGATATTGCTTAGACATCACGGAGGGAACACAGACCAACGCATGCGTACAGGCACACTTACAGTGGGCGGGGGTGGGATAGGTGTACAGATATTTAAAGATATTTAAAGATAAGGACATAGAGAAACAAAAGAAAAAAAATTGCTTGGTCTCATAATTTCACTGCTGAAATTGCTAGTTGCGGCAGATGCGGGCAATTTTTCTTCCGAGCCCGGGTGTACGCGTTCGGGCTCCCCACATTAAACCGACCTTGTGTCACAACCTGACCACTTGGGGGGTGGGGTGAATAAATACAAATTGCTAGTTGTAAGTGTAAGTGCTACTGCTGGTTGTAAGTTCTATGTTGATAGTTCCTTCTCTCGTAGTCCTCGCTTGTGGAATTCTCTCTCTGCTTTCCTGCCAACTACGATCTTCAAAAATTTAAATGCCATGTCAATCGTCATCTTCTGTTTCCTTGAACCTTGCTTTTTTTTATTGTTCTCTCTGTTTCTTTCAGTCTCAGTGACCCCTTGAATTCTAATGGGTTTTATTGCCTTGCTTGATGGATATGATTTTTAAGAAAATGCAGTAGATATGTATGAATGGGATGTAACGGTGATTCACAGAATTTGTACAGACGACAGAGATTCGACGTTGCAAACCAACATTTTATGCACAAACAGGGAACTATATTCGGGAACCTCGGTGCGGATGTAATGGTTACGACCGAGTAGTGAGTTCGATAGCCTTTTGTGGCTAATGTAATGGTTGAAATCGTCTCGTCGAGTTCAGCTTTTGACCGAATCTTTTCTTTTCTTTCTTTTTATGTGCCACGTCCTTTCAGGACTTAGGCGATCATGGCTCTCCACCTCCCTCTATCCCTTGCAGCTCTCAACAAGTTCCTTCCCTCTGCTTCCTCCCCCAGACCACGTTCTGCCATCCACTTGCTTAAGTCCGCCAGGTATATCACGCATTGTTTTTCTTTGTCTCTCTTTCCCTCTATTCGACATGTGAGTATCAGATTCTCCAGGCCCTTCTTCCTCATTATATGTCCCAGAAATTTCAGCTGCCTCTTCCTGATATTAAGTATAACCCTTCTCCTTGTTTGCAACCTCTCTAAGATCTCATCGTTGCTCACACACTTGGTCCATGATATCCTTAGCATCCGTCTGTGGAACCACATTTCTGTCGCCTCGAGTCTCTTCTTCATCTTTGAGGGAATCGTTCAACATTTGCTGCCGTAAAGAAGGACAGCTGTCACGTAACAGCTCAGTCTGTTACTTTCCTTAATATAATCGGGAAAAGCAGGAATATTTTTTTGCTCTTCCACCGCAACTATGAGTTAAATAGAAGAGTAGGCTGAACTCTTTAGCATCGAATGGCAACCAGACTAGTAAAATGACTACACTGAATTAAAAAAAACAAAAACAACAACAAAAGAAAAAAAAAACAACAGAGAATGCAACAAGAAGCCGTTACATTATCTTTCCCCACAAATATCATGCCAATTTACAGATAGTAAAGAACAGAAAGCTATGGAGAGCTATGATCGCCCATATCTTGAATTGACATAGCATGTAAAAAAATGGCCTCTTCATTGGATACTCTATATTTACGGTCGTGTGCTAAAATCTGACAACTATCCAGACGACAGTGTTATTAAAATCAATACGAAACTTGTTGTTTGCTCGTCACGAAGAGCCAAGAAATGATTTCAAACCCAACGAATAAAAATTAATCGTGGCATTTCATCGGTACTCAAAAACCGACCATCCCTTCATTATCCGGGCCTTTTGTCAGACTAAACTAAAGTCAGCAAAATAACCAAATCTGTCAGTCGGTACATATATATTGGAATAAATACATATTCTAAAATACTTATGTAAAGTAAATAATAATTCTAAATATAAATTTCTATTTTGTATATATGCAAATGCAATCTACCTATCCCTTGTAGCACTTCGTAAATTTTGTCCTTTCACATCCCTCCCGTTGTTCGTTCCATCATCCATTTACACAGGCTGATTAGGTAGGTTAGGATTAGGGTTTCCCTCGGCCCTTCTTGCCTTCATCTTATCATGTGAATGTCAAATTTTCCGAGCCTTCTTTCTTTATATGCTTCATAGAAAATTCAGCCATTTCTTTTGGATTATATGTATAGGCGTCCATTTTGTTTTTCTTGTCCTTAAAACATCCTCGTTACTCACGTGTTCCGTCCATGGTATTCTCAGTATCCTTCTGTAGAAAGCATGTCTCTTCAGATTTCTTCTTCGTCTGTGAGGAGATTGTCCAGCATTAAGTGCCAGATAAGTGGACTGATATTACATATAAGTTCAGCACTCATTTCTTCGTTTATGACAATATTTCCTGTCTCTTAATACTTTGCTTAGCTTTTGGAAGGTATATTTAAGTGTCACATTTTCCGTCTTCTGTTCAAACACCTCCCAGACATTTAAATTTCCGTACTTGCTTGATTTTGGCATATTTAATTCGTATCTTGCATTTTCGGCTCTCCCTTTTGCCTTCCCTCTTGTGATAGTCCTTTTTGCTCACTTTCCTTTACTACTTTCTCTAAAAGGGTCTGCAGTTTAATTTCTGTGATTGTTGTCAACACTGTCTCATCTGCATATTTAATATTGTTATGGTTGTGTTCACCAGTAATAAATCCTGTTAGGACTTCTAGTTCTCTCAGGATCGCCTCACTGTAACGGTTGAATAAGTTCAATGAGAAGATACATATTTGTCTTATGTCTCTTTCTATTTTTTTTTTCTTACTGACTTCATTATTTTTATCTGTCCGTAGGCGGTTTGCTCCCAGTGTAAGTTCTAGATTATTCTATATTTCTCAAAGATTGATGTTTGTTGTTAAATGAGGTAACGAATGGCTTGTTCATTTTAACGACTCCAAAACTACACTGTTCTCTATTAATCACCTGAGAAACTGCTTTCTGCCTTCCATCAGTATGGCTGATGCTACCCTCCGCAAGAGTGATCATTGCGCCTTCTCGAACTAACGTTCTCAGCAGACATGAAGTAGAAAGACTATATTGTGCTAGAGAGAATCTATCTAGCATATTTACAAGTTTACCATTAGTCTGTGTTGTGAATATTGCGGTCACATATAATCAGGAGCTCCCGCTATATATCTAGAGATCTTTGATAAAATGCAAAGGATAATCAATCAGCAATATTATTGGCCCTGATCTGGCGTCTCGGCTTCAGTCACTTTCCCACCGCTTGTAAAGTGCCTTTACTATAAATACTTTCATGGAAACTGTTCGGTTAATCTCTTCGCTATAGTACTTAACATTTTAACATTTAAGCGCAGTACTAGACTGACGATGAGGTCTCACTAATTTACAATTAAGATGGCTAGATGTAATCGCAAGTTCTATGCTAACAGTTTCTTTACTCGCACTTCTCGCTTGTGGAACTCTCTTCCGGCTCCATGCTTTCCAGCCAACTTTAATCTGCAAAAATGTAAATGCAATGTCAATCCATCCTGGGTATGACGATAAACTACATCCGACAGCAAGGCTTCTGATCAGAAGGTTTTGAGGAGCGTGGTAACATCTCTTAATTGCTGGTGTTCCCAGGTCCACCCTGACCCGGGGTGGTAGCACCTGTTAGGGTCCCAGCTATGGGCAAATAGTTAACCAAACTGGGGTCAAAACACTATGAAAGTGTAAATATAGGTTTTAATACCAGCAATACATTTTTGTAAAAAAATATTATCAGCAATACATTTTTGTAAAAAAATATTACTAGCAATACATTTTTGGAACAAAAAGTAATATCAGCAATACATTTTTAAAAAAAGAAATATTACTAGCAATACATTTTTGAAATAAAAAATTACCAGTAATAAAAATCTTGTCGGTATTAAATAACCCATTAAGGTTGATAATGCCATAAAACGAAACGAACTGAACCAATGTCAATCGCTTTGTACTATCCTCCCGGTTAGTCTTCCTTTTTTTTTCATGCTCCTTAATAAAGTTTATCATTTCAAATTTTTTCACGCCAAGAAACACTTTGTTTTTTAACAGTTTCTTGCTTAGAGTGAAACCGATTTTTAAAAAAATATCAAATTTTCCTAGTGTCGTGTATAATACTATATCGATTTGAACATCTCGTTATGGATTATTTTCACAAATAAAGATTATACCTGCTTATGTCTAGCGGGGACAAGCAAACCCAGCTATAAAGACCACAGGAGAACGTCCGGCAGCTGGAAGTGGGCTACACTTTTACGACTCCATGTCTTTTTCTCGGCTCTTGTATTGTTTTACTTCAGAAAAAGAGATCGCTTTGAAGATTTTATTTATATTGTCATGTCTTTTAGATTCTACTTTCCTCAGGTGATAGTCGATGCCGTTACAGATGCGAATAATTTTTAAGGATTGCCTCTGTTTCTTCCGCGCCATCTCTATCTTAAACTGGCCAGGGGTCAATTCACCCAAAAGTAGACTCTTTGATATTTATCTTCCATTTTCTACGTCCGTCCATGTGACACTGTAAATCTTGTACTTTATTGTTTGTAATGAAGTCACATCAGTGAATGGTGTAGTGCAAACGCTTAAAAAGGCTTTCGAGAGGGCCGAGGTGTATAGCGGTGTTGACAATTAGTCATAGTCACAATTGCTACAGTAAAAGAATTTCCAATAATTATAGTAAAACTGAAAACTACAATTTACTTACATTTTTACAGGATAAATTTTGTAGAAAAAGGCGAGTGGAAGATAATTTTTGACATTTAGTAGATAGGATGAAAGCTCACGCACTCTAGTAAACGCCTACTCTCAAACATTACAGTGGAAAGAAAGTATAAGCTTATTGACTTAGAGAAGCTCTCAAGTAGTTTCAGTAGTCTTTGTCACAGATTTATGAAAACGAGCTAGAGTTTCCGGCCTGACTGACTCCGACCTGTTGCAAAGTATCGTATTTGTTTTAGAAGATACTAATACAAAGATTTCAAAATTTACTCAAACCAATTATTCTTATGACTCGTGATCTGCTTTTTGTTAACTATGAAAATTTTTAATCTTATTGTAGATTTTATTTTTGGTAATATTTGTTTCAGAATCTGGTGTTTTGACATATCTATCTATCTATCTATCTATCTATCTATCTATCTATCTATCTAACTACTCGTTGATTTTTTTTGTTTTGAATTTTATTATATATGGCCCATAATTTAGTGCCCTGTAATGAGCGTAGTGGCTTTAACATTATACAGAGAATTTGATTAAAAAGAACCAACAAAGTCTGTCTGTTTTTATTGTATTTTTTTTTCCAATTTTTAGATATTGTACTCAAAGTTGTGGATAAACTGTCTGAAGTTCATATTTTGTTATTTTTTTGTTCAAGTACTTTCGACTTTCGCAGTTATTATTAAGAACCAATGTGGTGTCTAGGATACATAAAGGAATTCTAACTTCCACACAAACAGCTTTGAGTGCAATATTCAACACCTTATCCGAAAATTGAAAAAATATAATAAAAAAACGTAACAGACTGACCTTTTCGGTTCGTGCTATTCAAATTTGTTTGGATGAAAACTTACTGCCTAAATATACCTTATTTATATATATATATATATATATATATATATATATATATATATATATATATATATAATGAATATTAAAGTCAACACTCAGAGGCAACAGGCTGTTTCATGCTTGACGCAATCGTCAGGCCACCATTTCTGATTGCGCCTAGCAGGAAACAGTCTGTCGCCTCTGAGTATTGAATTCAATGTTCACTTTTATATTTACATACTCTCTATCTCTGATATTGAGCACTTTATCGCATAAATAAATATAGTACACCTTAAAACTATATTTCTTCATTGTATATATATATATGTGTGTGTGTGTACGTGCGTGTGTGTATATGTGTATATATATATATATATATATATATATATATATATATATATATATATATATATATATATATATAATTTCTATATATATTTCATATATGCGGTGCTTATTGGAAAGTGCTCAATATCAGTGATAGAGCTAACATAAATTCAGTACAATGGATATGAGTCTGTAACCCTTGATTTCACGCGTATGCGATCCTCAGACAAAACCATAAGCGTGAAACCCAGGGTTACAAACTCATATCCATTCTAATATATATATATATATATATATATATATGTGTGTGTGTGTGTGTGTGTGTGTGTGTGTGTGTGTGTGTGTGTGTGTGTGTGTGTGAAAATATATAGAAAATAGGAAAGAACTCGTTAGGTAAATAATCCAAAGTTCTTTAGTATTTTTGTTATTATTTTTAAAAAATAGTGCTCGATACAAAAGTAGAGCATAAATATAATTATTTAATGAATATGCTTATAAAACGCGTAAATTTCAGAAATAAGTTTTTCCAAAAAACTTTCGCTTGAAGATGGAACAGAGCTTAGTACTTTAATTCAGTTTAATTCAAATAATTATATTGAAGTTTTCGGCTCTTGTTTTGAAACATGTGAACTCTTATGTAGCGTGTTGGAATCATATTTTTAAATAAATAATTATATATATATATGTGTGTGTGTGTATGTATGTGTGTGTTATAAAAAACAGCATTTCAAATACATTCCTTCTTATCATTTTTAGGTGTCTATTATTTTGAGTGATATACGATATCTCCTCTGTATTAATTATTGTGTAATTTTTGTTCCTCTGATGCCTCGGCTGCTTTGCCGAAACTTTGAGTATGTCTATTCTTATAATATATATTACTCTTTCTACATGTGTATTTTTATCAATACATATATTTAGGGATGGTGCGTATTCCGACCCCGCTAGTGGGGTAATCCTGATTTTCTTTTTCAAATTAGTGAATTTGTTTTGCCCATTCTAAGTTTAAAAAAAAACTGTATATAAAATTCACTATTTTTTATCCATAGTGTTGAATGTGTTAAAATCATTCAAATTTTTAACATGAAAAATCTCAAGTTGATGTTAAAAATTACTGCAAAACATTGTTGATTTATTTAAAATGGAAATTTGTATTTAGATACAATTTATTTATTTTGAATTTTTCTACTTGAATTGTTCACCTATATTGCATATAATTCTTTAATGTACATAATTAAGTTACAATAAAATTTGTATTTTATATGAAAATTAAGAGTAACTAGAGTCGGGGATCCCGTATCATCCGTATGGAGGTGGGGACGAGACCCTTGCACCGGCCCTGCATATATTTACACGCATATATATCAGAGAAAAACATAAAGGTTTGCTTGTTCATATCTGCAAGTATGTATATAATATTCCCCGGGAGAGAAAAATTGTAGATTATTTTTTGAATAAATAAAAATGATAAGAAATGACTATTCCTTTATCATGTCAAAAAATGAAAGAGCAAGAAAAAAAAAGTTAATTAAATTTAACCTCTTATTTCAATAAATATCTACTTATTAACACGACCATACAAATTCTTACATATATGAGGTTTATGCGTCAATTGGGTTACTAAAACAAATTACAGTTCCTTCAAGAAAGGAAAAGTTCCAAAGAGGAAATAAATATAAAATATACCCAGCATCATTGGCGTGGTGGAAAAAGTAGAAGAAATGAAAATATTAGGAAGATTGGAAACTATTCAGATGAGTATTAAAACAACAACAACAACAATAATAATAATAATGATAATAAATAAATAAATACAGCAAATTATCGTAAAAGTAGATATGATTGGATAGGAAAGATGATGCGTTGGTTATTGTGCAAATGACTGAGATTTGACTATATAAAGGAATGGAATATACAGAAGCCATAAGCTTTCTTTGAGAATTGGAAAAATGAAGAAGTTTAAAATTCAAATGGATTACCCAATCCAGGTCAAATGACAAAAATAAATAAATAAAAAATTAAAAAGAAATATAAACAAAAAAGTAAATATAACGAAGGAAAAATTTCTGAATGGGAAATCTGAAAGAACGAAAAAATAATAGAGGAACATGAAAGTGCCAGTTGTACCCATCATTATCGGCGAACTGCAATGAGTGGAACAATTGGAACAGTCCAGATGAAATATAATTAGCATCAGCAATTTTAGGAATATTTTTGGTGTACGGTGCAGCCTTGATTGAGACAGTGCTACTACTACTACTACTACTACTACTACTAATAATAATAATAAGAAGAAGAAGAAGAAAAAAAAGAAAAAGAAGACAAAAATAACAAGGAAAATGAAAAAAAGTAAAAAATTGTAAGAGAGAAGAGCCAGCAAGACAATAAAAAATGAATTAAAAAAAGAAACACATATACAAAAAGAAGAAGAAAAAGGTAGTAAAGCAGGAAAAAAAAAGAAAAGAAAACGAAAATGATAAACGAAAAAGGAAGAAAGGAACGAAGAAAAATGTAAGAAGGAGAAAGAGCAAGAAAGAAGAGCAAGAAAATAAAGGAAAAGAAAAAAGAAAAGAAAAGAAAAGAAAAGAAAGTACAAAGAAGTGTAAAATAAAAAAAAAACGAAATAAGAAAGAAAGAAAGAAAGAAAGAAAGAAAGAAACAAAGAAACAAAGAAACAAAGAGAGAAGTAAGACCGGATGAAACAGGCGGTAAAAAATAAAGGAAGAAAAGAATTCTAAAAAAAAAAAAAGAAAAAAAAAAGGGGTTTAAAAGCAAAATAAATAATTAAACAAATTAAAATAATGAAAATAAATAAATCAAATAACCGAAAAGACGACGCAGGTGAAGAAACAGACGCGGAAGAGTGTCAGACTGGTCGAATAGACGGAGATCCCCGGGGGTTCCTCTTTTTAACAATATGGGTCATGCAACGACGATGTTAAAGCGTCTCCTGTCCCAGATTCCTCTCTTCAGTCGTCCCTTCTTTTTACAGCTTTAAGATATGCGTAATTCACTTTCTCACAGCGTCACGACGAGTGGACTGTTGTATGTAGACGTGTTAGGGCTTATACACATCTGTGTACGCACGCGTCTCTCTGAATGTGTAACAGCGTGTCTGAAAATGATGCTATATTATGAAACCTAAATTGATTCGAAAAGTGCAGACATGCGCGTTTCTTTCGCCGTCTTAACTGCTTCTGATCTTTTCCAAGTTAAGGTTGCAAAAGCACTTTAAAAAATATATATAATGAGATACGACTGAACGAAAATATTTGCCCTCCCATGCAGTAACGATAACTCAATTCCCAGGTTAGCTTACTGTATTATGGATTTTTAAAGATATATTTTAGTTGTTGGTTTGAATATACGTAAGATTAAAGAAATTTAGGTATGTGAGAGAGAGAGAGAGAGAGAGAGAGAGAGAGAGAGGATTTTCGTAGTGTAATAACAGACAAAAGAAATTATAGCGTATAAGAACAGCGGAAAAAGACTTTCAGAAACTAAGCAAGGTATAAAGATAAAGGAAAATTTTCGCTGAACTGCCATTTAATATCTAATTTCTTATATGGTAACGAATACTGGATATTTTCTTTACAGATGAAAAATAGACTTGAAGTATGGTTCTACTGAAGATTACTAATAATAACATAGACAGAACATGCGAGTAATGAGGAAGTCTTAGGGAAAGACCTACAAGCAAATGTATACTTACAATAAGAAAGAAACAGCTGCAATTTCGGGGTCACATAACGAGAGAAAATGGCCGTGAGAGATTAACACTCGCATAACATACTGAAGGCAAGAAAAGGAAGGGAAAACAACGAGTAACCTATATTCTTTTAATCATTTCACCTCAAGCAAGGTAATAAAGCCACTAAGACACAAGGGGTTACTGAGTATGAAAGAATAAGAAAAAGAAAAACATTATTAAGGAGCGAGAACAATAAAACAAAAGGAATTACCGAGTCTGTATTTATCGATGTCAGAATAAGGAGAAAGGGGGTAGTAAATGGTCAAATATAGGAAGGAGTGGAGAGCTATAATCGTCGGCGTACTGAAGAGACATGGTACATAAAAGACTCTTATGAACAGCGGCCGTGACAGTAAAGTTAAAAAAAGAAAGAAGAGAAAAAATGGAAAGGAAATTTATTACATTTAATCTATAACTATTTACTAAGCGTAGATAAAAGAAACTAAAGATCGAACTCACTGCTACAGTTGGAAGTGATCTAGCGAAACAAGCTTGTTAATAATTACTTCAAGGAAAAACACCCATGACTCTTAATTTAAAAATTAATGTATTTTAAGGAAAATACGATTTCTGAAAATAAATTGACGTCTACCGGCTTGCATACTCGAGATAAAATAACAAAGAAAATGCTCTCTTCGACAAATTTTGAACCAGTGCTCCTCTTTGTGGGAGAAGCCACAGTTTGACCCATCGGCCGTAGAGAGCGTCACATCCCAGCAAAGTTCAATTTATCCTTTTAACGAATGCACATCCCGTGATTCACATATACACTCGTTTTAGTATCTGAAATAAATCCAGAAATTCTTTAAAAACAAACACACACACACATACATATACACACACATACATATACACACACGTACAGACAGACGAGTTTGTGTGTGTGCGTTTACATCAATATTTTCGAAGCTTAATGTTAAAAAAAAAACCTAAGACGTTTATTCTTCATAATGAATATTTTTTCGACATAATCACCATCTCCGTCAATGCACTTAATTCATTGAAGAATATTAATTACATGGATCGAACACTATACAATGAAGATTACCGATCAAAATCAGTCAATACCTACGTATCAGACAACGGGCTTAATTATCTATCCTTATATATTCGAGTGGGTACTGACAAATTCTTCCCAAGACTCATTTTCCAAAATCTGACCAAAGATTAGATTTCTTTTTGGAAAGGGCTTCATGGTTGCCCGGAATACCTTTCATTAGCGTCTCTCATATATATAATTTTTTTAAATAACTTCCCGGTGAATATTGGCCGGCCACAACTAAAAGTTTCATGCGTTTTCACTCAATCATCAGAGAGAGGGTAATTTTTTTTTTTTTTTATGAGAATAGTCATTATACACTCAAACATTCAGACAACCACACACACAAGTACACACATATACAGAATAAAGTGGATAAATTATCGTCTAGATTACGCAGAAATGAAAATAACATTGACACCTCATTTAACAGATATATTTATCAAAAGTACACAAAAATATTATGAAATACTAAAGAGTAAATTTATTCAATAAAATTACCATTAGCTTCAACCAACGCCTCTAAACGAATTCCGACAACTATTATGGACAATCTCCTTGTTTAAGTTGGTGAATGCTGCCATAATCCTTGCCTTCAATTCATCTTTGGTGTTATAAGGAGTTTTGTTGGTCTCTCGTTCAAGTGCACTTCACACCTAATAATCAAAGGGATTCCAATCTGGTGAGTTAGGAGGCGAGATGTAAGGAGTGATGTGATTACAGAAATTGTCTGGTAGTCATGACTGGGTTCTCCTGCTTGTGTGGCATGTGCAAAGTCCTGTTGCCAGACATTGAGTCCTTCAGCAGCCAACCTCTTGGCCGAAGAAAACACTACCTCTTCAAGGCACTTGAGCTAGGCCTTCATGTTGAATCTGAGGCCCTGTGTGAAGATGAATGGAGGAATACTTTTGCTATCGCTAGTGATCACTCCAAACACGTTCGTAATCACCATTAAACTCGTCCAACTCTTTCCGAGTCTTCTGTACTGTCCTTAGATTGACACCCCAAAACTGAAATATTCGTATTAGCAGTACAGGATGCTGTTTCCAAATTGGGGAAGTGAATTAAATAAGTTATCTTTCTTCATAGAGGATCGTATATATATATATATATATATATATATATATATATATATATATATATATATATATATATATATATATATGGTGGACTCTCCGTCGTATTCAACGTATGAGGGTCAAGCAGCTCAGTTCCTAGGAACCGATTGCCCATACACCAGCACATGTGATTTGATTATAGTGGTGAAGGCATTGTGTAGAACCAATCACACTTTTTTGAATAGCCGAATAAAGAGACCCGGTGCACTAAGTGCCACAAGGTTCCCAAACGACCCTCCGCAGGTTTTGAATCCAGAGTTGTCCTTCTCCTAGACCAGTTACCATCCAAGGCTATAGAACCCAGTCTATCCTGTTATTTACCCATCTAGAGGGAGAAGAAGAGGATTCATACCGTAAGTGTAATGGATTCGACTCTGCTCTCCAAATCCGCAATCTGAGCCGGTATCCAGCGTGCCTCCTTTATATATATATATATATATATATATATATATATATATATATATATATATATATATATATATATTAAAAAAAAAAAGACCACTTTAAGGTTCCATTAGAATAATTTATTTCACCAGAGCCCTTTTAAAGGACTCCAGATCATCAGATAGCACTTCAAAAAATGAAACGAAAAATGAAATGAAAATTGATGGGTAGTGTAAGTTTTTGTAAATTAGCAGAGATTGTAATAGGAGTAGTTAGAGAGATATGGTAGAGTTTAGGGAGGGTTTAATTTAATATCTCTCTCAATCATACTTCGTATTGGGGGAGGAGGAGTGACCAGATATGTTTGTGTGTATATATATATATATATATATATATATATATATATATATACGAAGGCAGCAATTGTTTCTTCAAGCGTCATATTAAACAATATAGACATTTTGTATCTATTGAGTTTGTTGACAGTTGTTTATATACGAAATTAAAGTTCAAGCTTTCCAGCCTCGTGAATTATCCTTAGAAGTGTGTAATTCGTGTATTATGTGAAAAACGTTAATACTTGTAAGTAGTGGATTTAGTGTAACGTTATATTTAAATTAATAGAACAAATCTAAAAACGCGCGCGGGCGAGCGCGTGTGTGTGTGTGTGTGTGAGAGAGAGAGAGAGTGAGAGAAAGAGAAAGACAGACATATAGAGAGAAAGAGAGAGAGAGAGAGAGAGAGAGAGGTGGCTCTAGATTTATTGATGAACGTATAAGAACACAATAGTGTACGCTGTTACATACATCATGCTGAAAACAGCAGACGTTGTTTCATTAAGATTACCCAAGAGAGTCGCCCAAGTGTTTCTAATATGGAAAAAACAAAACAAACAAAAAAACCTTTTACATGAAATCAGCATAAAAATAAAGAAAAATAAATTCTTTTTTCCCTATTCTCATCGTGTCGTTACGAGACATTTTACAACCAGACACGACTCGAACCCTCAAAACCAAACTAGAAATGTTTCAAAATAATAAAATTAAAAAGAAATCTTAAGAAATGAAAAAATGCAACAAAGATATCCGTACAGTAATAAAAAATTGTTTTATTTATTTATTTATTCGTAAACACAGTTCAGCTTTCACTAAGTATTTGTTTATTTTTTAGCGGCATATCAACACCTTATGGGTCATTTAATGCCGAAATTTAATTTTCCTAGAAGCATTAGTAATTTTCTTTACAAAAATGTATTGCTGGTAAATTTAAAAAAAATTATTGCTGATAGTTTCACTATAAAAATGTATTTTTACACTTTCACAGTTTTTGACTCCAGTTTGGGGGTTAACTATTTGCCCATAGCTGGGATCCTAACAAGTGCTACGACCCTGGGTCAGGGTGGACCTGGGAACACCAACAATTAAGAGATGGTTCCACGTTCGTCAAAACCTCCAATCTCCAGATTAGAGGTCTTGCTGCCGGATGTAGTTTATCGTCATACCCTGGACGAGTAATTAACAGAAGAAAGCTAGATGTATAAGTTATATGAATTGTTAATGGCTTTTATTTTAAATAGAAATGCAAGGAATATTATTTTACGAGAAATAAGGTTGTTATATGCATCCGTCATTTTCTCTTTTAGAATGGGATTTTGACAACGTTACCACTTCTTACGATGTGACCTTTGTTTTACTTGAATACATTTCTCATGGTCAGCAGATTTCCGGCTGGCAATCTGCTCATATGATGGTAATGGTAATATTAGACATTTACTCGTTGAGAAACCAATATCTCCAAATAATTGGAAACGAAATTAATGAAGCTAAGCAGCATAGGCAAAGCGAAAAATCACAATAATATCATACAATCAAAACCATTACAGAAGAAATGTCCTGGTCTCAAGAAGCAGTTTGAGTCGTATTTCAACCCTGACCATACTAAAATAAAGATGGCCACAGAAATAAAACGTATACCAATATTTTTTTAATCAATTCACCCCAAACAAGACGATAATGCCACAAAGCCACAAGAGGATAGTGGGAGTGAAAAGGAATGAAAATACTTTAGACAGAACCGAGAGCTCAATCCTAAACAAGAAACAAGAGATAAAACTCTAATCATGTTAAAAAAAAAAACCGGAGTGGTGTATTAACCGTACGATAGGCGAACCTATCAAATTCTATTAATAAACATCCAGTCATTACAAAGTCCATTTCCATATATAAACTGTAATGAAACTATTGATGAGGAAGTGAAGAAAGCTGTTACAAAAGTAAAAAAAAAATAATAAAATATCACTTAACATTGAAGCTGAACTTTTCAAAAAAAAAAAAAAAATAGCTCACTTTCTCACCGAATTCAATAACAAGTTTCTCTATTTTATAAAAGAAGATTGGAATCATAAATGCCCCCCCCTCAAATAAAAAGGAAGTGGTTTTATCACGCATTAATGTCTAAACAACAAGGTAGCCCTCAAGACCCACACACATACAGAGGTATCCCAATTGTATTCATTAGAGTGAAATTATTAATGATATTATATTAACAAATCTTTCATCGTTTTATGAAAGTCAACTCCTCACGGTCCAGTTTGTTTTTCGTTTCGCTAAGCAATGTAATCATTTTTAAGACATTTTTTTTATAGATACAAATATTTAAGTAAATGCTCTGTTTATAATAAACAGTATTAACAACATTTACTGGCCTGAATGTCCTAGAAATTGTCATAGAAAATATGAATCCTCTGACAGGAATCGAACCTGTATCCTATACAGAACCGTCATATAGCCTGACGTGCTTTTACCGATTTCGTTACAGAGGAGCGTTCGATTAGCAAGGTCAATTTTACTGTTTTTAAACTACAATCTTCCATGATTCTCTCATGTACATTCATATCTGCTCGATGCGTATCCAAATGTAAACAAATGATGTCACACATTATGAAATGGACAAAGTCCGACAATTATTTTAAAGACATTCTTATGTTTATACCTTCTTTTTTATAGATACAAATATTTAAGTAAATGCTTTGTTTATAATAAACAGTATTAACAACACTTACCGACCTGAATGTCCGAGAAATTGTCATAGAAAATATGCGTTCTCCGACAGGAATCGAACCTGTATAAAAATGTCTTAAAAATAAGTGTCGGACTTTGTCCATTTCAGAATGTAATCATTGTATATATGTTATCAAACAAGGAAATTGTATAACTCTGATGTCTATCACTAGGATCACCTCTTTTGAGGATAGATATAAAGTCATTCTTAGGTTTTTCTAAGAATAGAAGACGATGGTTTTTGTTTGATTTTATGCCAAACTGAGTCGTATCTTAATTATTTTTCTTTATCCTTACAACAATTCATTTATTTGCTTCTTTGTTTTTCTTTCTTCTTTTTGCGTTTTTTCTATCATTTCGATTATTCTCAATAAACTCTCCTGATTGATCATGTCTTGAGTTTTCCTGTAAGCTCCTTGGTCTCGACGATTATCCTATTCAGTTGTATCCTGTCTTTGAATCATACTTCACTGTCGCTCTTGTTTAGTTTAAATCTCTTGATTTGTTTTAATTTGGCCTTTAAAAAACGATATCTGTTTTTCTTAGTTGTTAAAACTTCTTGTCTTTTATTTTTGTAATATATGGGTACTTAGACAAGTAGAATTCAAAATGTCAGTTGCCATTTTTGCTTCAGATTAAGTTACACTCGGTGCATGATGGGAAGATTAATTATCGGCTGCTGTTTGCATTTGGCGTCAATAAATTTGGTTGCCAAATAAAAACAACTATAACAGCAAAAAAATATGGGTCTCCATTTTGTGACGTAGAATGAACTAACCCATCGAATTCTTTCTCAGATGTCGTCTCTGGGGAAAGAATTGTGGCTTAATGTTACGGTCAGGACAAGAGTGAAAATTGATGAATAGGATGGGGAGGGAGACTCGTGATGGTTTTAGAATCGGTAATCTCACTAGTACAAGTGAATTTATTTTATTTTATTTTTTAATAAAAAGATGTCATTTTTTCCAAATTCGTTTGAAAAGACAAATAAAAAAGAAAAAAGAAAAAAGAAAAAAAAAGGAAGAAGAATAACCAGAATATTAGGAAGACATTTTTGCATCCTTCCCGACGTTTTTCCATTTTCTCTGTTTAAGACGTTACTTCTAACAGGATTTATTTCGTTCCTTAAAGTCTCTTTCTTTAGCCCACCTTTTCTTTCTTTTTCTTTCATTCTTTCTCCTTTTCTTTATATTTCTTTCTTTCTTCCTCCTTTTCTTTATATATCTTTCTTTCTCCCTCCATTTATCTTTCTTTGCTTTTTATCCCTCCTTTTCTTTTTCTTTCTTTCTTCAAAATTTTCTTTCTTTCTCTCTCCTTTCTTTCTTTCTTTCTTTCTTCTTTTCTTTATATATCTTTCTTTCTCCCTCCATTTCTTTATCTTTCTTTGCTTTTTATCCTCCTTTTCTTTTTTTTTTTTCAAAATTTTCTTTTTTCTTTTCTTTCTTTCTTTTCTTTCTTTCTTTCTTTCTTTCTTTCTTTCTTTCTTTCTTTCTTTTTTTTTCTTTCTTTCTTTCTTTCTTTTTTCTTTTTTCTTTCTTTTTCTTTTTTCTTTTTCTTAACTTTTTCTTTTCTTCTGTTTTTTTGTTTTACTTTCTTCTAATATATTATTAATTGACTCATTTATAAGGTCTATTTTTTACAGTACAACATTGAAAGTATTTAATAATCGTATTAGAAAGTGACCTACAAAGAATTGTAATTATGCGCCCTTTATATATATATATATATATATATATATATATATATATATATATATATATATAAAGGGCGCATAATTACAACTTGATAAAAATATAGTTTTAAGGTAAGCTATATTTATGCGTAAAAGCGCTCAATATCAGAGATGATGTTCTAAATTGCAGTTCAAGTCCCGTGCTTAGTTTCTAATAAAACAAAAATCCCAAATAGTTCCTTTTAGGTCTAAATGTACATGCTTAATTAAAAAATAACAAAGAAATTTTCATAAAAATCTACAATTTTGGAGTTATCGAGAATAAAAGTTCGGACTTATTCGCGTCGCGGTTGGTGAAATTGAAACTAATTCTGCACCCACTTTATTTTAATACTTTCGACTATCTCTAGAAATTAATCAGAAACGTTAATGTTATCAGTTGCAGTACGGAAATGTTTATTTTCGCTTAATCCTGACATTTTAAAAAATGCTATAATTTTAATTTAAATATACGCGTATTGATTACAAATGATGTCATGTGTGAAAAGGTTTGCTACTAAAACAACACGTGACAGCATTTCAAGGTAAAGATATTAAATTATTCATTCATTCAGTTAACGCATTTTGCGCCACTGTGGTCATTACTCCCACTATTTCTATTGTAATTGCGGTTCATGGTGACATTCAAGGCAAAATAGTGCAATGGCTTTCCGGTTCCTTTTGCACCGGGGGTGTTGAAGTTACTCTGTCCCTTCTCTCAGAAGTTCCTCCGCCAATTGCTAAAGCTATTGAACTCTGAGGCGTATTTTAAAATATTTTACACGTACGTCATTTGTAATGTTTTACACATGGCGTCATTTATAATCAATACACGTATATTTAAATTAAAATTATAACAACCTTAGTAGCGAAAGATAGTGATTAATAGATTGTTTCATATAAAGGGAGATTGGAACCTTTTTTTATGCTAAAATTCACACAATACATGTCTCAACATAAAGGGATATTGTTACAATGGATATGATGAATGAGGAATGATATGAATGAAACAGGACGTTGAAGGAAGTGAATATCATGAGGATATGGAGAATACACTGACACTTGAAATGAAAAGATTAAGATTTTACACTGCAACAATGAACGTACGGCATTAACAACCGATAAAGATTGTAGTGTTCGGGCAAGCACCCAGACGAGACTCTACCCTTCGGCATAGCCTCATCTGTGTTCCTCTCCGCCTGGAGACAGTATTCAACAAGAAAGGAAGAGAAAGAGAAAGCATCCTCCCCCTTCTTCTGAGTGGCACTTTCTCTTAACATTTGGAATACGGAGGAAATGAGGGTGATTTGACATCGTGGAAGTGGCATAGCGGGTCTGTGTAATAAAGGCCTGAAGAGTTGGAACTAAAGAATTGAGCTCATTTGAACACTTTGAAATAGTGATAGAATTACGATGTTGCGTCGGTGAGGAAAGAGGCTCCATAGTGGAGAATAAATTTTCCCCACTCACAAGACCATGTAAACATTCTTTCCCCCATAAAACCGCGCCAGCTTTATATATAGGAACGGATTTTATTAAAATTAGCAGACATAATGTCTGTAATTTATTCAATCAGACATGCCTAATATATATATATATATATATATATATATATATATATATATATATATATATATATGAATGAAAGGAAGTTATGAATTTAACCCTTTTTTTTTAATCTTTTAGCATATATATATATATATATATATGCCATGAAAATATAGAAAAGACAAAGGGAAGCCACTAAAAGATTAAAAGTAAACGCTTAAATTCATGACCTCCTTTTATTCAAAATATAACACACACAGGCACATATTGTTTACAAACTAGAAGGTAAAATTTTGTATTTTTTAAACTGGAAGACCTACTTAAGAATAAAAAGATCTGTAATGAACTCCGAAACATTTCAAGCTGATAAAATTCCTTCTAAATACTGCGCCAAATAAAGTTCTATCTTTTCTTTTAGCCTTCCACCTTTTTCAAGTACTGTTTTGACTCGGGACCTTTTTATTTTGTGAATAAACCTCGTATTTGTCAAAACATTCCACTCAAATAATACTCAGTGACACGGATATGTTTTTCATTCTGTGGTTTCCATTATTTTAATATTACACTTTCACAGGAGGCGGTTGTCTTTGAACGTTACTTTTATGTGTTATAGGTTATGCTTGCAAAAACACACGGGAAGGAAATTAAATTCAATGATTTTTTTTTTATTTACTGATGTTCACCCAATACAAGGCCCCAAAACCACTCAACGTAGAGGGATACTGAAAGATTTTTTTTTATTTACTGATGTTCACCCAATACAAGGCCCAAGAACCACTCAACGTAGAGGGATAATGAATGAAATTTTTTCATTTATTGATGTTCACCCAATACAAGGCCCAAGAACCACTCAACGTAGAGGGATAATGAATGAATTTTTTTTTATTGATGTTCACCCAATACAAGGCCCAAGAACCACTCAACGTAGAGGGGATACTGAAATATTTTTTTTTAATTACTGAATAAAGTTTGTGATATGTGCGTAAAACGTTAAAGTAGAAAGTGAATATTTTAAGGATGCGGAGGGTAGATAACGATTGATTCTTATTTTGAAGAGGTGTAGTGTTCGGAGAAGTATCCACGCGGGAGTCTGTTTCACAAAGTATCGGTTCTTGGAGGGAAGCTTTCCGAGTGAAGCACTCTGCTAAGGAATACGTAGAGAATAATGGTGATTCAACCCTGTGGGGTGTAGAAAGGCAGTTACTGGCCGTAAAGGTCTGAGCTGGTGGAACTAAAGAAGCTCGAACATTTGCCAAGGATGTGACAGTAGAATAGGGATAGTCATGAGCCATCACGCACAAAGACGCGTAAGGGTATCCATATAGCTGAGGATCAAGGTCATCACACACGCAAGGGCCTACGAGACGATCAACATAGATATATACAAAGCTTAATTTAGTCTAGTACAACGATAAATATGTAGAGCATCTAATGAAGCCCGAACTCACTAGAAAAGTAATGGCGAGAGTGTCACTAGTATGTAAGGGGCTACAGAGAGTGAAAGTAGGGAAAAAGACTGTGTATAGGGAGGGGTTGAGGAGAGGACAAAAAGAAGAACAAAGGAGTATAAAAAGAAGAATGGAGGATCAAGGCATCAGAAGATGTCGATTGACATTACATTTAAATTTTTGAAGATTATAGTTATCATGAAAGCAAGTAAGAGGAAGGGAGTTCCACTGTCGGGAAGTGTTAGAGAAGAAGCTGTTGGATTAGAAGAGGCGGTTACATTTAACTGTTTCAACAGTAAAAGGGTGAGACTGAGATGCTAACCTAGCAGCACGCTTAAATTCATGCAGTCGGGGTACCAGTGAAAGTAGCACATTAGAGCAGTTGCCATGACTATTTGTAGAGAAGACAGGGGGAAGCCACATCACGACTGTGTGAAAGTGACTGTAGACGAGATGCCAGATCAGGACCTATCACATTTCATATCCGTCTTTGAATTTTGTCGAAAACGTCGAGATGAACAGCGGCTGGTACCAGACCATATATAGTAACAGGATTCCATGCATAGACGAATGGTAGATTTGCAGATGTGAAGAATGGACTCAGACGAGGAAAATCCTTCTGGCGCGACACAGAGAACAAACTTTCCTTGCGGTAGATGCAGCTATTGATTTAATATAGTGCATAATAATTTTTATGCAGGATTTTCCCGGGCCATGAAAACTATTCCAAAATTTCCATGAGGGCAAAAAAAAATTGAGAAACGCTATTCTCAAGTGTTAGAACGTGGCGACCATTTCTCCAGCGTTTTTAGTAATGCATTGTATATATGTTACGTAAACTCTGGAACAAAGTATTGGTAGTGTTGGTATCGAAAAGAAAACATCAAAGAATTGCTAGTGACATTATATATCGTCCATGTTGGTTTAGGCGAACGCTCGGCGGGAAATATTGCCTATAGTTTTTAATTTTATTGATAGGGTTTTTAAATTCTAGATATGATTAAATAAGGGAAAGATACTAGTAATGTTAAAAGATTAATAAATATAATAATTATATCGATAAAACTTGGAAAGAAAGATTAACAATTGCAGAAGGCGAGTTGCGGTGTAAGAGTCGATATAAGGACATCTTTATTAGGTTTCAAGATTAGCAGATCATCATGCGTGTGAAGTTAAAGGATTATCCCAAAGCTTTGTAAGTAAAATAAAAAAAGGTTACATGAGAAAACGGCAATAAACAAACAATACAACTAACCACTAAATTACTGGGAATATAGCAAGAATTTCTTAAAACAGTGGCGATTTAAAATAAAAGAAAATAGCGAATCTTTCAACTCCAAGAAGGAAACGTTGATAGAATTTGCATGCAATGTGCTGAGTTCAAAACATATAAGTAAACTGATTTGTTTTTACGTCTTATCAACCTTTTGCAGGTTATTTAAAGCCAGAAAATATTTTTAGATTACAAAAATTTATTTGGAGTTAATAATGATTTACTGATACAAGTCCAACTAATTAACCCATAACTGGAGTAGAAGAGGTGGATTCATAACTTTACGAGGGATATTTTTGCGTACGTGAATATAACGAATCAGACGGGAATTGGAACTTAGCTTTCCGATTTCCAATTCTGAGCCATTATCCATTACACCTCCCGCACATCCAAGCTTTCACCACCTCGTATTCCCAAGTGGTCACCACATCTAGGTACTGACTTGACTCGCCTATGCTTGACTTCGGTGAACATACGATAACCGGTGTTTCAACATGATGTGTCCGTAAAGCAATAAAAGTATAAAAAAACAAGTTTAATATTTATAAGTTAAGCCTTTCTAAATAAATTATGAGAGGAAAATCAACTAAAAAAAAAAAAAAAAAAAATCCAAATGCTAAATAATCCTTTAATTTTAATATTTCGTTTGTTTAGTTTTAGTTTTCGTTCTGAAAGCTGTTGCTATGTGATTAAAAAGATATTAAAACAAAATCGCCATATACCACAATAAAAAACAATAAGAAACTAGAGAGTATAAAGAAGAGGGAAAAAAAGAAGATTGTTGTCATTCAAGGTCAAACACCAGACAGTTACGTAGACAATAAAAGCGCTTCAAGTGATAAATGAGAAAGATAGTTAATTTAATAAATTATTGTATTGTGCGTGGAAGATTAAAAAAAAAAACATGAAAATGTAAGTGTAATTTAATAAGTTAGGTTGGTTAATTTAACAACATTAACATTGGTTGGATTATTACATCTTAAATATTAGTCTTATTGGACAAAAATCACAATGAATTAATAGATAGGCATATATAAATCCGGTTTATAAGAGAGGTAGATATATGTTTGGTTTATACTGGAGTTTAAAGGCTAGACATAGGTCTAGTTTACACAGGAAACAAAAAGGTAGACCTAGGTCAGGTTTACACGAGATTCCCAAATGTAGATATTGGTCCGGTTTACACGGGAATCGAATAGTTAGAAATTGGTCTGGTTTACACGAGATTCAAAAATGTAGACATTGGTCCTGTTTACACGGGAATCGAATAGGTAGACATTAGTCTGGTTTACACGGGAATCGAATAGTTAGAAATTGGCCCGGTTTACACGAGATTCAAAAATGCAGACATTGGTCCTGTTTACACGGGAATCGAATAAGTAGACCTTGGCACGGTTTACACGAGTTTCAAAAATGTAGACATTGGTTCGATTTACACGGGAATCGAAAAAGTAGACATTGGTCCTATTTAGACGAGAGTCAAAAGATATTGGTCCGTTTTACACTAGAGCCCAAAAGGTAGGCATCGGTCCGGGTTACACTAGAGTCAAAAAGCTATATCCTGATCCGATTTTGCAAGTATCCACCGATATGGTGGACTTTTTTTAAAAGGTCTTATGCACGTTCAGTCGATACATTTGGTGTATTATAATCTCCTTTCACAGCGTATAATATAATAAAACTAAATCCTAAATGAAAATGAGTTTGACTATGCAACGGTGCAACCCTAAGAAACTGAAAAACCGAGGCAAATGTTTTTTTTTTTTATGCGCGCCTAGTAAACAACATTGTAGTCTCCAACAATTATATGTGAAGGACATATTTTTTCAAGATTTCGCACTGTTTCTCCTAGATGAACTAAAAGCAGTGGTAGACAAATTTTACCGATGTAAACGACTGGTTGTCATTACTTGTAAAGGTGAAAGGAAATGAAATAAATTTCAACAAGACAGATATTTTTATGCGTTTTATAAATGGCTAATAAATGATTAACAACAAAAATAAAATATACTTGTATGCCTGCAAATACAGTCTAAAAGAAAGAAGACATTAAAATCTATTCGTGTTTGTGCGAAAGATAAAATGTTCGGGCATATGGGAAAGAAATCTCAAAATTGAGGACGAGTTCCGTGTTGGTGTTGCTATTACCGCACGATGAATATAAAACAGAAAAAAAAAAGAGAAAGAAACAGGAAGTGTCCTGTTTTTATAGCTGTTTAACAGCGCCACCGAACGGCGTCTTTGCAAATCTGGAATATCAAGTGGGGGTAATCCCCCAAATAAATTAGTATGTGTGCTAGACATGAACATGAAAAGTAAGTGGAATATTCATTTGGACTTAATTTATCAACAAGTATGGTTTGTATAAATGCTATGATGACCTGAAAATCAAACGTAGTAATCATCGACTTAAAAGAGATACAAACAACTACCTTGTCAATTTAGACTTCTACTAATGCAATGATAAGTCATCTCTCAGATTTAGGTTCATTATATTATTATTTAAATAACAAAAGGCCCATGGTAGAGGATTAATGTTAAAATAGTGGTAATGAATGAGGTGTGATAGGAATAAAGTGGGGTGGTAGGGAGTGAAAATGTCCATATAATCGTCGACCCCTAAAAAGATTTGAACAACTAAATAGTCAGTTTGGGATTCTGCTAATCATAAGATAAATTTGATTCCCATATAATTTTCAAACTTTAAAAATCGTAGCCATTTACATTTGAAAACCATTTCTCCTCATCTCTGAAATTAAATTTGAAGAAAAAGAAATCAACTTTCACACACGTGCGGTAACTCCTGTGCAGTGGCAAGTGAGAAAAAGACCCTATCACTAATTTCTTTTTCCTATTCTGTTTTCTATTCCATGTTATATTTTGTATAGGCACGTTCGCATTCTGACCATGAGACCCGGGTTCGAATCTCACCATGGTCGATTTGTCAGGAAGGAGACTTCCTGATGTTAACAGTCTGGAGGGTGTGATCCCAGCATGTGGTACGTTTTGGTACGTGCCTGGAAACCATACCAAGTCTTGACCCAAGCATTATGAGTGAAACTGGGAGACCCTTGCGGGCCGAAGATAGCTGTGCTAGCATGCAGTCACAAGTCATCGTGGCCGAGAGCTTGATCCTTGTTCAAATTGTTGATCACGCTAGATAACACGCTCTTTCCCAGAAACTGTAACTAAGGTCTGCTCAGCATAGATGCTGTATAATGTGGGTATTGAATAAACACAAATGCTCCTGGGCAAGCGTGTGCAATAGGGATTGGTTAGCCGCTTTAGCAGAGGGATATCCTCGAATATGAGTGGCCATCTATTTTATTTTTTTTTACTCGTTTCGTAATTTTCACTTTATTTATTTATTTATTTTTTTTTTGCATATTTTTAGTAATAGCTGTGACACCTTGGAAGTTTGCCGACATGTGATGACAAATTACTTTGGATGGATGACATTCAGTTGATCTACACTCAACAACTGGCGGTCGTCTAATTAACCCAGAGAACACAAGATAAAAAAAACAAAAAAACAATGCTTTTATTTGTCTGTTTGTCCTCCCCTCTCTGTGTATTTCAGTTTTGTTTCATACGGATTCACCGTCTGGTCTCGCTGTTCCCTCTCTTTTTATTCATCTTTAGATCTAGTTTTTGCTCTAATTTTCTTTTTTATTCATTTCATGCAGGAGTTTAAGCCACTTCTAGCCATCTCAGCCTGTTTATCTATCTAACAACTTGAAATTCACCCAAATCCTCCCACTCTAACCTTCCATTGAGATCGCTGTAGCAGGGTCTGCTAATCACGTATTGGCCTTAGCAGACATTACTTAGTCTATAGCAGGAGTGGAATACCTTTTTGATCTCCGTTTGCGAAGCAAGAAACAAAAATATGTACATAAAATCATACACGGGAACTTTTTTTCAACACACATATATATATATATATATATATATATATATATATATATATATATATATATATATATATATGTGAAAAGTGTATATATATATATATATATATATATATGTGTGTGTATATAAATATATATATATATAATAAAAAGATATATATATATATATATATATATATATATATATATATATATATATAATTATTTATATATTATATGCGGTACTTATTAGAAAGCGCTCAATATCAGAGATAGAGCTAACATATTTGGTTGGATTGATGTATGAGTCCCGACGGACAAGCAAGTGTGTATGTGTGTCTGCGTACCTCATCTGATGTACGGACATGCATCTATGTTTGCGTTTAGCACGATGACATCACGACGACGACCCCCCCACTCCCATAATAACACCAATACACGCAATCTACATAAACCCAAATTTTAAAAAAATTAATCAGTTTGTCTGACAATCGCAAAAGCGTGGAACCCAGGGTCACAAACTCACATCAATCCAAGTAAATATATATATATATATATATATATATATATGCGTGTGTGTCTGTCTGTCTGTCTGTGTTTGAGAGAGAGAAAGAGATAGAGAGAAAGAGAGAGCGAGATACCACATTGAAGGTGGTGTGTCTCGGTCAAGATAGATCATCCTGTCGGAGCTCATCCGAATCAAGACTGGTTTTTGAATTCGGAATTTTTCCTTCTCCTAGATTGGTTGTCGCCTCAAGGCAAGAGAGACCAGACTGCCCCGCTATTTAACTATTCTGATAGAGGGAAGGCATTGGTGCTAACTGAACAAAGCAAAATCGAGCGGGGATTGAACTCGGCACGCCGATAACCATTAAATTTATTCAACACTTCTCTTATGTATCCATTTAATCTTTTCTTTAAACCATTATATATATATATATATATATATATATATATATATATATATATATATATATATATATATATATATATATATATATATATA
>CAHIKZ030001937.1:465000-505000 GCA_903632075.3 Acanthosepion pharaonis
GTCAGGAAGGATGGCTTGGCAAACTTAACCCTCACGTGACATATCGAGGGCAAGAGAGATTGGGAATGGCAGCAGACCATCTACCTGACCAGTCTGTGTGAATGGGTGGCAGAACTGGGAGCAGTAGGATTGACAAATGGAGAGACATAGCTAAGGGCCACAAAGGATAGGAACGTGTGGAGAGCTATGATTTTCGACGCCCTGAAGGGACACGGCACATAGAAGAATAAGAATTGAGAAGACTAAACTTATTGTCCTTTAAGTTTTCGTTGTCTTGTTGAAAGATAAATCTCCCATCAGATTTAGAGAATAGTGCAGAGGATAAATCACATTTGGAAAGATATTTTAGCTGGCTTACGTCCATAAAACTTTGAAACACCGTACGGCCACCGAAGTTAATCAACATCGAGCCTGGTCAGCATGTTGATGGGTAACCGCTCGGGAATATCAGGTGCTGTAAGCTTGGATGTGCGGGTGGTGTAATGGATAACTGCTTAGAATTGAAAATAAAAGAGCAGAGCTCCAATTCCAGTCAGGTTCATTATATTCACTTACACGCAAATACCCTTGGAAAAGGTATGAATCCACCCTTTCACCCCTCCCCCAGATATGGGTTAATTAGTAGAACTTTTATCAGTAAATCATTATCTCCAAAACATTCTTACAATGTAAAAGTGTTTTCTGGCTTTAAATAACTTGCAATTGGTTGATAAAACACAAATCAGTCAATCATGATATTT
This sequence comes from Acanthosepion pharaonis, assembly GCA_903632075.3. Lineage (NCBI taxonomy): Eukaryota > Metazoa > Mollusca > Cephalopoda > Sepiida > Sepiidae > Acanthosepion > Acanthosepion pharaonis. Next base: position 465,741 of record CAHIKZ030001937.1, read on the forward strand.
TAGCGAATTCACTCTCCCCTCAAACCCAATGAGTTCTGGGTCACCGATTTCCTTTTCTGTGCTAATAATCGCTAGGCTACCCGTAAAAACGGTAGCTACAGAGAATACAACAAAACCTCAAACATTTCCAACGTTAAACGTAACTGGCAGATTAGCGTTTAACAAGATTTTAATGGAACCCCTTCCTTTCCGCTTAAAGTTTTACCATGTAAATCTAATTTTCATATTAAGTGACCGGGACTAAAAAAAAAAAAAAAAAAAATAAAGAAAAGAAAGAAAAGGATTAGCCCATCCCCATCCTCGACATTTATGCCTATTGTAAGAGGTCTCCCACTTACAAGTTGGAGGCAGTATAGTAAAAAAAATAAAAAAAATAAAAATGACGATCCCATTAGTGACAGGTGAATACTATGTCTGGCTTCTCCCGGCGATGACGCTAACTTTTGAAACTTAAGTTGAGACCAACAATGAAGAAAAAAAAAGGGTTAATTGTTTTTAAATGGTCCGGAACATATCATCAATTTTGATTCGTAGGCTAGGCGGCAAGGTAACCCTGATATTTTTTCTTCTTGAAAAGGTACTAAAAAGAATCTGTTTTCTTCATAGAGATCACTTTTATAATTACAATGTCAAGAAGAGATTGTATCTACGCGGATGAGTGTTCCGGCATCCATTCGTTCAGTCGATGGCAGATTTGGCGGGAAAAGACTGACAGGTATAATAGAAATATGATGGAAATAATTATGGATTAGAATTCCGTTTAAAATCTATAAACAAACAGTAACAGGTAAAATATATTTTAACAAAAAGAAAAAAAAAACCTGAATCTTGTACATTCTGATAACCCACATGGCACCCCACCCTAGCAGCACAAGACCTGGGTGTGGTGATAAAATTATATCCAAATTTCAAGTGTCAGCTATCAATTTAAGGAGAGTCATAAACATTCTAAATTTACTTCGGAAAAATTAATTTCTTTGCGTTCTTGATGTTACAACTTCGTTTCATCTATTTTCCCGCCATCTTCAGGTGTATAACTCACAAAGAAAAAAAAGGAGAAAAAACCATATCAAAAATCGATTATATACCCGAAGAAAATTGAACAATCAGAACTATAGTCGATTTTGATATTCCAGCTGACCATAGTTTAAAATTGAAAGCGCAAAGCTGGACAAACTATACATAATTTAAAAACGAATACGGGAGAAAACTCTAGAATATTGATATTTGCTGTCACTTGATCTCGAGTGAAAACAACGAGTTAAAACTGGAGAGAAAAAAAATCAGTCAATACAATAAATAATAATAATAATAATAATAATAATAATAATAATAATAATAATAATAATAATAATACGTTGAATACACTGAGGACTATGTAGGAAGTATAACCTCGAGTGTACAGACAAGTAGCACAATAATTCATCAGCGTCAGTAGACGTGAATGAATCAGTGAAGCTTATTTTACATCCGACCGTCTTGAGTGATAAGCACTTGGAGAATAATCGCCCAAGAGCAGATATGAATGAATCCTGACAGGTCTTGCGATGCCTTGGTATAAGAATATCGTGAAGGCGAAAATACAGAGCTACCAAGACTTGACATGGATAATTGGAGAATTGTACTGTTTTAGGAATCTTCCCGCCTTGCAAGACACCTTAAAGATACCTAATATCATTGGGAGTACGTTGGTATCAGGGCTGCTTGGAATAGCTAAAAGTATTCCTTGTAATCGATCCTGAACAGGCTTCATTAATTTTTCACCGATGTGCCGTGGCTTCCCGTTGTCTTTTCTACAAATATTTTCATGGCAACTGCTGTGACGAGATTTTTTTCCCTGCTGCCATTATTACATGAATTTAAGCGTTCTATTAGATAAGCATCAAGGTGCCATCATTTTACTGTTGAAATAAATGCAACTGCCATTTCTAACACAACAGTTTATTTTCTCGTACTTAACACTTGTAGAACTCCCTTCCATTTACTTGCTTCCTTGATAACTACAATCTTCAATAATTTAAATGCAACATCAATCGCCATTTTCTGTTTTCTTGAATTCCGTTTTTCTTTAGTCCTCTCCTCAATCCTGTCTATTCTAAGTCATCTCTTTCATTTTCATTCTCTGTAACCGTATGTGCACTAGTGGCATTACCGCCTTGCTTGGGGTGAAATAATTAAAAAAAAAGGAAAAGTAGGAGCTGAGGTATGACTATCATCACTCGGCCGAAAGAACAAAGAATCAGAGAGAGTCTAATAATAATAATAATAATAATAATAATAATAATAATAATAAGCGCCATTTAAGAAAAGAAAAGGAAAATTTTAAAGATATTTAACCACATTTCGACAGTATCTCTGTCTTCGTCAAGTTATGTTTAAAAATTTCATACGAGTATAACAATATATAAAAAATAAAAATCTTTGTACAAACGTCGCTTTTAACTAACGCGACAAAGCGAAGGAAACTTAGCGCGAATGGAATGCAATTGGAAAGACAGTAACATGAAGGGGACGGGCTCATCTTGAAATTTTGTGTTAGTTGATTAGTTAGTAAGAACAATTTATCAAATAGTTTAATGCAAATCTTATGGGAGGCACTTGTCATTCTGTGCATCCCACTCAGGGTGGAGGACGTTAATAATTTGCATACATAATTATCTCCATGCCTTTTAAGGGTTGAATGGTCGGCGAATTCTGGATATTTTTTTCAGAATATGTAATATGTCCTTAATAATAATAATACTGTCCTTAATAATAATAATAATAATAATAATAATAATAATAATAATAATAAAATATAATAATAATAATAATATTAATAATAATAATAATAATAATAATATCCTTAATAATAATAATAATGTCTTTATGGGCGCAGAAATGCAAGTACAGCACAATACACCGGCTGCAACTGCAAAATACTTAAAAAAAGACAGCAAAGACAAATGCAACCGACCAGATACAGAAGCGATGGCAAGATAAACCGCTTCATGGCCAATACTCTGCCTGTACCAAACAAGCTGACGTAGACAAAACCCGTACCCATCAGTGGCTACGTAGTGCAGGGTTAAAAGCTGAAACTGAAGGTTTTATACTTGCTGCACAGGACCAATGCTTCCTAACTAGGAATTATCAAGCACATATACTAAAATATTGTGTTAGCCCAAAATGCAGGTTCTGTGCCAAATATCTGGAAACGATTGATCATCTTGTATCAGGTTGCACGATATTGGCACCCACTGAATAAAAAAACCCGGCATGACAGAATGGGCCAATATCTGCACTGGAAAATTTGCAACTTCTACGAGAAGGAAACTGAAAGAAAATGGTATGAACACCACCCAAAACCTGTCACCATATCGTGTACACATGTAATAACCGTATCAGATTGGGTGACATCAAAGATATATTGGGCTTCGTATATATGTACTCAGCACCAATTTGCTAACGTACTGATTTCTCACCGAACAACATCAACAATAATAAATTCCCTGATGCTGCACCAGACGCGGCTCCTGATCTTAATTGATGGGAGCTGTTAACATGAGCAGGTTTTGTTTGGAAGACTTAAGATAAGCTACACTAAATATACCCTTTAATAAGACACATCTGTTTTCCTGTAGCCTGATTTAACAAGTCGTGCATCTCTCCTAAGGCCTGATACTATGTGCAGCTCTGTTCAAAACTGATAATAATAATAATAATAATAATAATCTTATTATAATTCTTCTTGTCCTTCCCTTAGTTAGCACGACCGTTATCCCCTGCCAATAAATAGACTATAACGTTTTGATCGCGTGGAAAGAAGGAAACGGCATATCAGTGATACAATTTTGTTAGAGTTAGTAAATGAAAAAAAGAGGGGAAGAAGGGCAGATTGAATTGTTTAACGTCTGTTTCAGTGAAATGGAAAATGTTGTCAATTTCAAATCTTTTCATTTGTACCCCCTTACTTCTTAAAATAGCGACCAGCATTCATATTTATGATTTGTTATTGCATTTTTTATTAAAGTGGTAAAGCTAAAATATTTAACGATGCGATAAGGACATTTCTACGAATATTTTATTGAAGAAGTCACCATGAGCTCATACAATCATTAACTTAAGAATTAAGATTCATCTGAAATTTAAACTGGCAAACCGGGAAATTTTTACGTGTATTTCTAGTAATAATAATAATAATAATAATAATAATAAGAAGAAGAAGAAGAAGAAGAAGAAGAAGAAGAAGAAGAAGAAGAAGAAGAAGAAGAAGAAGATGATGATGATGATGATGATGATGAAAAATTATATACTTAATAAAATCGCTATTCATGCTGGAAATGCTTTAAATGTTAAGTAGTAGTGACTTGTGGGGTTTAATCGATTTGCCTTATTTGTTCAAATATGCGGCCGAAAAGAACAGTCAAGATTCACTTCCGAAACGTTTGGTTGAAGCATTGGAGATTGAACGTTGACTCAACAAAATTCATTTATTTTAACTTCTGTACGTACGGGATAGGTTTTTGCTTTTCGATTTGAAAGAAAAACAACAACAAGATATAAATGATATCTTTTTTAAACAAATTTATAAAACAAGTTATTTCAAGAATAATTTCAAGAAGTTTAAATCAACTAGCGTTTCAACCATTCCTCTGACGTCTGAATTTTAAACAGAATACATACATCGAAAGACATACATGGCTGTGTTAAAAATAAAAATCTGCATTATTTTTTTTTTTTTTTTTTTTTACAAATTTCTAAGCAATTTTTTCAAAAAACTTTTTTCTCTCTTTTTTTTTATGGGAAGGGTTAAATTATTGAGCAAATCACTGGAAATTTGCTAAACACAATTTAAAAATGCAGGTTGGCATTTTTTTTACGAGGGTGGGGAGACTGCGTAGGTTGAACCCGAGAAAATTATAGGTGCACCTCAGTAACACAGAATTGGGTTGGACACAGGTCAAACGCTACATGATCATACCGACGCTTTTTTAATTCAAAAGAAAATGTTAAAAGTTAATCACACACACACACGCACACGCACACACACAAAACGATAAAATACTGCGTAGGCATTTTCATAGTCGTAAGAGTAAATATTGCTATTTTCATTAGAAACAAAGAAAAGATTGTTGAAGTACTGCGTAATTCCTCTATATGACGAATGAAGATGATGAAGAAACGAGGCAACATAGGCATTATTTTACAGAGGGATGCTGGGATTGATTGATTGATTGATCGATTTGATTTTTATCAGTTATCAACCCCTTGCGGGTTATTTAAAGCCAGAAAATATTTTAAGATAATAATGATTTACTGATACAAGTCTAACTAATTAACCCATAGCTGGAACAAAAGAAGTGAACTCACATCTGCCTCAAGGGTATTTACGCGTAACTGAATATAACGAACCCGACAGGAATTGGAACTCTGCACTTCGATTAACAATTCCGACCCGTTTTCCATTACACCACGCATACATCCAAGCTTGCAACACCTGGTATTCCCAAGCGGTCACCGATCTAGGTTCTGAAGAGGGTCAATGTTGCTTAACTTCGCTGATTGCACGAGAACCGGTGTTTCAGCGGGATATAGCCGGAAGTCTAAAGGATTTTGAGAATATCACGGACAGAACATGTGAGCAACAAGGAAGTTTTAAAGAATATGGAAAAAAGAAAGACATTTATACTTAAAGTCAGAAAGAAATTCTGTTAAAATTTCATGGACGCAGAATGAGAAAAGCAAACTTTAAAAATTTGACGTTCACATAACATATCAAAAACGCCAGCAAAACGAAACTCTATTAATCATCTGAGAGACGCTTCTTTGCCTTCCATCAGCATACTATCCAGGAAAGGGACTCGTGGCACTTTCTCGGGCAAACATTCTCTGCTGACATGAAGTAGAAAGATTATATCAAATCATTCGCTAGGTCTGCTGCTGCTAAAAATTTTGGTTTACTCTGTTGTGCTAGATATTTTTTTCTTTCCAGAATCTATCTTACATATCTATAAGTCTACCGTGCACCCATGCTTTAAATATTACTGCTACGTGCTCTTGTTATATATTTAGAGATTCTTGATAAAATTAAAAAAAAGAATCCGCAATATTATTGGACCTGACCTGGCATCTCGGCTTTAGTCGCTTCCTCACCGCCGTAACGTAATTTCCCCGTACCATTTCTATAAATATTTACACGGTAATTGTTCTGATGAACTTTCCGCTATATTACCCAGACTTTAGGTTTTTAAACGCAGTACTAGATTAGCAAGAAGATATCACCAATTTACAGTTGAATTGGCTTGATGCAACCGTAAGTTCTATGCTAACAATGTCTTCTTGTTGCTTGTAGAAATTTCAGTCGGCTTTATACTTTCCAGCCGATTTTGATCTTCAAAAATTGTAATGCAATGCCAATCGTTATCTGCTGTCTTCCGGATTCCTTCTCTTTTATTCTTCTCACTTCTTTATAATGTTTCTCTTTTTTCTTATTCTTTCGCACTCAATAACCTCTTGTGTCTTGATGGCTTTACTGCCTTGCATTAGATGAAATGATTAAGAAAATAGATGGAAGCAGCATGAAAACTACTTAACGTGCTTGTGTTAATGGATAGGAGAACAGGGAGCGCGAAAGATACTAAAAGACAAACATTGTTAAGAGCTACAAAAGACAGGAAGTTGTGGAGAGCTATAATTGCTCACGTCCTGAAGGAATACAACGCATAGAAGATGAAGATTAAAGGAATTACTTGGGTTAATATCTTCATCTGTATTGTTCTGGTGGGAAGTTCTCAGATCAAATATTGTCGGTATTTTAGGAATTTGTACTAATATCCTGATCTTTTTTTACTTCCACATTCACCAATGAAGACAACTTCGTCTCAAAAACAGAGAACCTTCTACGTGGAAAGGAGGTCTGCTTGGCGCAAAAGAATCCAATTCTCAAAATTCCTATGTCAGGCGACGGTCATTAATATTGGAGAAAAATAATTATATTCATGAAAGCACATACATTTAAAAAATGAAATAATATTAAATCATTTTACTTTTGAAACGGCCAGATGCAACCGGAAGTGCAATTTGTAATGCAATCATCAGGTACTGATTTATTTTACTAATATATATATATATATATATATATATATATATATATATATATATATATATGTGACAAAGGTTCGGCCTATTTCCTAATATCTCATCATATGAGAAAATACAGTACTTTTTTGAGGTTATATATGGTTCGGGCTGAAACATTTACGCACACCTTCGTATAAATATTGTAGATGGGCAAACACACACGCACAGGCGCGTGTGCAGTGGCATATATACTATATGCAACGAGGGCGTTTATTTATGATTAGACATGGACATATTTATTGCTTCTTATTTGTTTTCCTGTTTTTCAAATGGCAAACCTACTTAGGTGCAACACACACACACACACACACACACACACACACAAAGAGAAACGTAAGATGTAAGTACATTTGTTTAGACACACGCACACACACACACACACACACACACACACACACACACACATATATATATATATATATATATATATATATATATATATATATATATATCGGCCTCCAGACGACTCCAGAATCTCTTGTGAACGGTCTTCTTGATTAAATTGGTGAATGCTGCCATAATCTTTGCTTTCAATTAGTCTCTCGCTCAACTGTGCCCCACATATAATAATCAAGAGGTTTGCCGTCTGGGGAGTTAGGTAGTCAGATGTAAGGGGTGATGTGGTCGCTGAAATTGTCTGACAGCCACGACTGGGTTCTCCTGCTTGTGTGGCATGGAGCAGAATCCTAGGAAAATTTAGATATCGGGTTTTCCAGCAACCATCCTCTTGATACAGGGCAGCACTACCTCGGGTTTTGGTAGGCGCCCGTGTTGACTTTGAAACTCCGTGGGAAGATGACTGGAGGCCTAACGTTGCCATCACTTGTAGTCACTCGAAGCACCATAGTAATCACCATTAGACTCATCCAACTCTTTCCGAATCCTCTGCACTGTCATCAGATTCACACTAAAACACTCTGAAATGTTCATATTGGAGCTTCCGTTGCGAATGCCAAGCAGTACAGCATACCGTTTCCAAATTTCTGGCGGAGTGAAATGTGCTATGGTGCTCTTTTTCTCACAGATAATGCCCAACTGACCCTACTATACTCTGCAGTTGACAAAATAAAAAATAAACCACGGGCATGGGCAAAATTAAAAATATAAAATGGCGACAATTTACCCATCGCACACTGTGTGTGTATATATATATATATATATATATATATATATATATATATATATATATATAGGAGATATATATATATATGGTGGGAAAGAGACTATGTAACCAGTTTTGCAATTTAAAGGAAAAGAAAAAGCAAGCAAATAAATATAGAAAATCGTTTGCCTTGTTTTGAAAGACTTTTTCATATCCATTTTTAGATATAATATTTTTAGAAACAATTGGTTACAGATTTTTTCCCCACTGATTACTGGCTTATTTTTTTTTTTTTAATGCGAAAAACTTGTTCTACGATCCTAAAAACTGTTCTTTTCCGCATCTTTTTGCTTTATTGTTTCTTCATGTGTGCTCTTGTATAAAAGATATGGACTTGGAAAATAATGGTAAACAGAAAAGGACAAAAACAAAGTAATAAGCAAACAAAATAAATAAATAAATAAATAAAACAACGTGGTCACAATAATCAAAGCACAACTATTTATTAAAGAGTGAAAAAGAATGGCAGATTTTGACGGTATTCTCTTTTTTTTAACTAATGTTCCCCCAATACAAGGTCCAAGAGACACTCAATATAGAGGGCTACTTTGTGGAGTTATATTAGTGTACTTAAGGACAAGCATAGAGCTGACGTAGACTTTTAGAAGGAACCGGAAACTCAATCGTAAACAGGAAGCAACCCTTACTCCTGTTCAAAGTACCGAGAGGAGTGTGAACCGAACGAGAAGTGAACATTTTTTACTCCTATATTTGAAAAATTAGTACAAATTTCAGAGTTTAGGATGAGACGTTAGAAGTATAGATTTGAAGTAGAATTTAGATGGAACCGGAAACCTAATTCTAAACAGGAAACAAGGGATAAACTCCTGTTCAAAAGACCGAGAAGAAGTATGAACTAGACGATAGGCAAGCATATCTACTCTTATTGATAGAGGAGAGAAAAAATACAAGTAAAATGAAATAAATGGTGAATAAAATTTCAAAATTCAGGTGAAGACTTTAGGAGTAGAGATGCTTTCTTTTTGACAAAATCCGCGAATTTGTTTTGCTCTCGAAAAAACTATATAAAATCCAATTTTATTAACCCATAATGTGTTAAAATTCTTCAACTTTATAATAAGAACAATTTCAAGTTGATGTTAAAAATTGCTGCAAAGCATAGTTAATTTATTTAAAATGAAATGATATATTATGACATATCTCTAATTTGTATTTAGATATATTGTATTTACAATTTTCTAGTTGAATTATTCACCTATATTGCATATGATCCATTATTGTACATAATAAGGTTACAATCAAATTTGTATTTTATATGAATAGAACCTTATGAAAATTGAATGGTAGTAGAGTGTGGAAGTACATATATTAGGGGTTCGAGACCCTTGCATTGGTCGTCTTGGGTATGACGATAAACTACATCCAACAGCAAGGCCTCTGAGGACCCTTGCATTGGTCGTCTTGGGTATGACGATAAACTACTTCCAACAGCAAGGCCTCTGATCAGAAGGTTTTGAGGATCTCTTAATCTCTTAATTGCTGGTGTTCGCAGGTCCACTCTAACCTGGGGTGGTAGCACCTGTCAAGGTCCCATCTATGGGCAAACAGTTAACCCCCAAATTGTGGTCAAAACGTTTAAAAGTAGGTTTTAATACCAGCAATATATTTTTGTAAAAAATTATTACCAGCAATAAATTTTCAAAGAAAAATTATTACTAGAAATACATTATTACCAGCAATACTTTTTGTGAAAAAATATTACCAGAAAAAAATATTACCAGCAATGCATTTTCGAAAAAAAAAATTACCAGCAATACATTTTTGAAAAAAAAATATTACCAGAAATGCATTTTTGAAAAAGAAAAATACCTGCAATACATTTTTGAAAAAAGAAATATTAGGTTTGGTAAAATAAAATAATGACGTAATAATCTCGTTTTTTGACGTTAAAAATACGTGAAAAAACGACATTATTATAGATATCATTATTTTCATTAATAATATTATCAAAAATATTGTGGAGAAAAACATTACCAGAAAAACTCTTTTAAAAATATTACCAGCAATAAAAATCTTGTAGGCATTAAATAACCCAATGAGGTTGATATGCCGTAAAACAAACCAAATCAAACTAAACCAAACCCTTGCACCGGCCCTGGAGAAATCTTCGGATGATTATGGATCTGCACCTGGGGATTCATCTCGTATTTTGCCACTGGGATTAGGCAACGCTGGAATCACCTTTTCAGAGTCCTGTCCCGTGCCTGATTTTCTTGGAGATCGACAGGTGTACATACAGCACGTCATCCCTTCCCACACTATCGATGTAGCCCACAAGAACAACAAGCGGGGCGATACTATCAGCGTCGTTGCAGGAGTTACCAGAACAAAGTTGGATGCAATGTAGGAGTGCCATTGGGATTCCACTTCCAGATTTTACCCCCGAGTCTTTACTCCCTAGCGCTTGAACGAAAACATCCTTTAAACACTGTATTCTTCTCTTTCGAAACATTATTCAAACATTTACCCTCTAATACGAAAGAGTTTCATTAACTTATAGGTATCTGGCTGAGTCGTATCTAATTTCAGTTTTGGGAAACCAATTGTAAATGACGTAAATAGTAATTGTAAATCCTAACTGCAAATCATGTAGCAGTTAAGAGTGAATTTGGAGCACACTAACATACCTTAGTTTTTGCACGGCTGTGTCAGTTTGCACAGTAGATTAAAGAATAGATTTCTTAACTCAACTAATGGAGGGATTGAAATCGCACTCTCATCACGTAATGTTACGGGAGTTCAAATAAGGGAAGAACTCTATCGAGACTTCGAGAAAAATATGTAGTTTTTTTTTTTTTTTCTTTTATAACAAAGCAGTAAAGACACTAAAATACAAGAGGCTTCAGGGTGCGGAAGAATTAGAAACAGAAACATTAATAATGAGCAGAAAGAGAAAAGAGTAATCAGGAGGATAGTAGATAATGATTGACATTGCATTAAATTTTTGCAGATTAAAGTTGGCTGGGAAGCATAAAGTCAGAAAGAAGTTCCACAAGCGAGAAGTGCAAGAAAAGAAACTGTTAGCATAGAATTTACGGCTACATCTAGCGGCCAGCTCAACTGTAAATTGAGGAGATGTCGACTCCAGTCTAATACTGTGCTTAAATTTTAAAAGTCTGGGTACCATAGCGAAGAGCTTATCCGAACATTTACCATGACATTATTTATAGAAAAGACACAGAGAGGATACTCAAAGATGAATATAAGAAATTGATTTACAAAGTTGCGTTCTGTTTCAATTTCGATCGAAGATCAAAACCCATTTCTTTTTGGTCTGCGTTGGACTTTATATATATATATATATATATATATTAAATATATATATATATATATATATATATATATATATTTTTTTGAATAAAAGAAAGCTTTTTGTCTTTTATTCAAACTAAATCTATGCTTTGAGAATTTTACATTGAGCTCTCTGGATATCATCCTCCTCAGGTCTATTATAACGGATTACCTAAGTTTACATATATTGATATATATATATATATATATATATATATATATATATATATATATATATATATATATATAATTATAAAAAATTTTTGGTAAAAATGATATTCATCAAAAGAATGGCCAAATTAAAAAAGTGACCAATACTATTTTCTTTTTTTAGAAACCAATCAATATGTAAAATATCAATATATCATATGTTTCCTAAGAGGCACTGTGGAGTAATGATTAAGGAATGGTTGAGAGCCGAGGAAGAAAAATTCCAGAAAAATCCATTTTATTCACATATGTGCTAATACCCTTGAAATATATAAATCCTTTTCTCCCCCGCCCCGGGTTCTATAGCCTTCGATGGCAACTGGTCTACCGCAGAAAAAATGGCAACCCCTGCAGGAAAAAAATATGCCTCGTCAGTTATGTATCGAAAGATACATGATCGCATAAACAAGTATCACGCATGGAACAAAAATGACTGACATGTGTTGCCTGACGAAGCCATCTCGGCAGAAATCGTTTGTTGCAAGGTCAGTGTTTCTGGTATTATATATATATATATATATATATATATATATATATATTTCACCCCAAACAGGTCAATGAAAACCTCTAAGATACAGGGTGTTACTGAGTGCGAAACTAAATATAAGAAAATATTTTAAGGAGTGAGGACAATAAAAGAAGATAGAAGATAGCGACTGACATTGTATTTAAATTTTTGAAGATCAAAGAAGACTGGCAAGCAAGAACCAGGAAGTGAATTCCACAAGCGATGAAAGAAACTGTTAGCATAAAACTTACGGTAACATGTAACCATTTCAACTCTAAAAGGATGAGACCTTGCAGCCAATCTAGTACTGCGCTTAATATGTATCTTTTACATGATCATGATTCTTAGAAATCGCTTTTCTTGTATCTTCTTGCTTTTTTATTCTCTTTCTTTTCCCTTCTCACGTCAATGTAAACACGCTTCGTTCAAAGCAGATATGGCTATGAAAGTTAAACCTTATAATAAATAATCAACAATTCACCTAATTTTTGTATTTAGGCGAGAATTTCCTAGGATTAAAACCAAAAATAGATACGAAACTATCTATTTATCTCAATATGTGTCTGTGAGTAAAGTTGGTAAATATGATAGCTTGTAAAACATTTTAATATCTATTTATTTTTATTGGGATAAAATATAACAATAAATTAATAATAATGAAATAAAAAACGAATTGAAATTGAAATATAATTTGTATCATGATACAGCAAATTTGTATCATGATACAGAAAATTTGTATTATGATACAGCTAAAGTAAAATATCAAAAACTTAGCCGCTTAACGCGAAACATGGTTTGTCTCGCTAATGTAGATTTTGTTATTGGAAAATAAAATTATTTTTCTGCATGACACCAGTTCATCAGGTAAAAATTTTCAAGTAGAAGTTTTTGTATACATTTATATATATATATATATATATATATATATATATATATATTTATATATATATATATATATATAAGCAAATATAAAAAGTTATAGATCCGACAGTATGAAAAAAATATGGAAAAACAAAATTCGAATAATGCAAGTATGCTGCTTTAATGTTTTTTCAATGTCGATGACGAGAATTTGGTTAGTAACCTTCTTCAGGACACAGTTATTGGTTTGTAATATGTTATATGTTTTAATAACTATTTCTGAAGAAGGACATAGACAAGAAACCTGACGTCGACATTTTTACTTCCATAAAAAGCATTTTTCATATTGGAATGACATTCCTTAGTTTACCATATATATATATATATATATTATATATATATATACAAATTTTAAAGCAATAAAATCCACTAGACTGCAAGTGTTTATTGAAAATTGAAAGAAACAGAGGGACAATAAAAGAACAGTTTTCAAGGAGACAGTTGACGTCGATTGACATTGCATTTGAATTTCTGAAGATCGTAGTTGACAGCTATTGATTTTTTTTCTTACAGCTTAGCAACCCTTTGTGGGCTATCTAAAAGTTAAATGTATTTGGCATTGTAAGAATTATTTTTTTACGAGTGTATATTGCGTTAACAATGATTTATTCAGATACAAGAAATGACAAGAAAGGCAGCGAATTTCACAAACAAATGCAAGAGAATAAACTATACACACACACACACACACATATATATATATATGTGTGTGTATTAGTTAGGTACTTTGGTACCAATCGTTCTCTAATACATGTTTTATTAACCCTAGAACACTAACCATGGGTATAAAGTACCCAGCGCAAATTTTCCTATTTTTAATTACAATTTTCAGTACCTGATTTTCTTACCTAAATAATATGTTTTTCAGTTCCTATTAATGTTAACCCGAAGTACAAAATTTGAAGTACCTGCATGTAAAATATTTCAAATAAAGATTTATATTTAATTTTTTTTTGATATTTTCAAAATCGGGTATGATATACCCATGGTTAGTAGTGGTGTAACTTTAATTGATGGTTAGTGTACTAGGGTTAAAAGTGACTGATAATTTTAGTCTTTTCCTCGTGTGTACAAGAGATGGCTTTTTTCATTTAGTGTATATAGAAGTTATCGTTCCAAGTACTTTCGTCTAATATATTAAAAATTCCAACGGGTTTCGTTGTGCTATTGCAGTTAGGGTCTAGCTTGGTGAGATGCAGACATATCTTAATTACCGAACACGGCCAGTACATTATGGCCGTTTTTACGGCTGATGTTACGGATGTTTTTTTTATTTTTTTACAATAAAGGGTCTATTATTTTTAGTCCTCTTTTACAATTAGCGACGTTTATTTTGACGATATGATACGTACCGAATTTTAGATATTTTCATGTTGGTTTAAATGTGTCATTCATTTGGGTTTGGAGTGATTTTTGAACAGCTAATAAAAAAAAGCAATGTCCATTTTTATATAAGATTATGTCCACTGTTTTAAAACGCACAAAGCTCGTAGCTCAGGTCAAAAGCCAAAGTGTGTATCGTGTCAGCCTTCCGTCCCCACATGTGATGAAAGCCTGCTGACAATACGTCTCGTAGGACAGCTGAAAAAGGGATAACAAAAACCCAACAAAAACTGATAATATTTCCAAAGGAAAAAGTACATCCCAACATTATCGTGATATCACAGTTAATATTGTAGTTTAAGCGAAAACATCGAATGATTTCTTTTTTAACTATCCAATGAAAGAATCTGTATTCAGAATGTATGTAGACATTTTCTGGTAACAATCTGTATTTTACGTAATTTATTTTGATTTATTTTGTTTTATGGCATATCAACCTCTATGGGTTATTTAATGCCGACAACATTTTTAGGATAGATTCATATGAATAGAATATGTATTCTTTGGTTTAGATTGGTTTGGTTTATTTTATTTTACGGCATATCAATCTCAATGGGTTATTTAATGTCGACAAAATTTTTATTGCTGGTAATATGTTTTTCTTCAAAAATCTATTTCTGGAAATATTTTTCCTTGAAGAAATCTATAGCTGGTAATATTTTTTAAAAAGAATGTATAGCTGTGTTTATTGGTGGTATTTTTTTTTAAAGTATTGCTGATAATAATTTTTCCTTCAAAAATTATTGCTGGTTTTTTATTACAAAGTATTTCTGGTATTAAAACCTATTTTTAAACAAGTTTGGGTGTTAACTATTTGCTCTTAGCTGGGACCCTAACAGGTGCTACCACCCCGGGTCAGGGTGGAACTGAGAACACCAGCAACTGAGAGGTGGTTCCACGCTCCTCAATACCTCCTGATCCTTGCTGTCGGACGTAGTTTATCGTCTTACCCGGGACACGGATGTAGTTTATCATCGTACCCAGGACGATATTTTACGTAATATACCACATGAAAGTAGGTTTCTTGACAAAGCCAGACTTACCAATTCTTTTACTGGAACAAAGATTTGATTGTCGCTTTCAAAGAAACGATTAAAAACCTCATCGAGTTATTATAACTTAACGCAATTTCTGTGGTTGAATGATAACGAAAGAGTTAATGATTTTAGTGCAGGTGGTAAAAACAGCAAACGAACATTTCGGTGTTGGGAGGAAGAGGGGACAAATGTCCTGGCAAGGGAATTAGTCACGTAAACATCTGTTTTGGTAAGTAAAATGATTTACTTATCCGCTGATTTAATTTGCTACTTTTGATCGCCTCTTAAACGTCCGGCAAGTATGCCGAACAAAAGGCTGAGGATCACAGAAGAACTGCAACAAGGTATAGCTATAAACCGTGTAAAAATGAGCGTTATGAATATGGTTGTTATTTGCCTCAATTAAAAAGAAAATCCTTTTTTTCCTTTTTTTTTTTCATCTAAGATTATTTTGTGGTAACGAGGTCAACATGCGTCAAATCATATTTGCACTAACGATGAACCGAAATAAATAAATATATTTGGATAGCCTGAGGTAGAAATGAATAGATTTACATAGATAAATATGTACAAACTGAGACAAACAGATGTGAATAGACCGAGACAAACAGATATAAACAATGGGACAAAAAGATGTGAACAAAGTGAGATAAACAGATGTGAACAGTGATACAAACAGATAGATAGATAGATAGATAGATAGATAGATAGATAGATAGATAGATAGGTGTGTGTGTGTATGTGTGTGTGTGTGTGTGTGTGTGTGTGTGTGTGTGCGTGCTTTTGTGGGCGGTGTAGATTTATTGTCACACTTTTGCTCTAGTAACATTATCACTGCGATCATGGGGTTTTCGAGAGATAATTCTGGTATCACTTGCACAGTTAACGTACACCACACACTACAAAGGCACAATACTCTTTTGAGGCGAGGGAAAACTATTTGAAACCAGTATGAAATACCATTATCTTACGACTTCTTGGAATAAACATTTAACAAAAAAACAACAAATAAAACATTACAATTCTGATAAAACAAAACTTTGGTTGATGCATTTAGGGCAGCTATGATGGTTCACAGAGCGAGAAAAACCTGTATTATTCATTAGTATTAAAGGTACAAAATTAACAGAGAGAAAATTAATTTAAATTGCCATAGGTCGATATTTAAACTATAGGATTATTCTCAATGGTCGAGCATTTTTTTGAAAGTTTGAAACTTTTGCGTGACTCGAAATCAGTTTGAAAATATCAATCATCTCCTCGAAGATTAATTTTTAGATTTTAAGAATAATTCTACAGTAAACCTGAACCTAGGGTTGCCTTATTTTGGAAATAGGTCTCCAAGGGAACCTTTCTGTCCTCAATGCAATCCTGGATTCATCAAAGACATTAATTTAAGGATAAAGAATATTTTGATAAAATTAAGAGCTAAAAACTTTCAAATATGCTGTATAGGAATAGTTATTGGTTTTTAGAAATTATTTATTCCCGATGTTTCTTTTGTAATTGTTTTAAACTTTACCGCAAAGTGGTAATTAATTAACACGCTCGTTTTGCAGGTTTGTTTTGTTCTGATTAATAAAATCGATCCAACTTCCCTATTATTGCGGTTTTTACCAGAGTCTAGTTAAGTTCAAGCAAGTTTTACAAGCACACTCACGTTATTTATTTTTAAACAATTTTATTCTGGTTATAAGCAAATTTAACACCACGGTTTTAGGAGTGTCAGTAGTTAAATGTTAAAAATCTCTCTAGTTTATATGCGACTTGGTACTGAAAAAATCTCGGCCCAACCAAGAAGCACTTTAAAATATATTTTTTTAAAATCTGATATTAGAAAGCGAATTGGGCCAAGAACCTTTCAGCACCTTAAAGGTTCTAACCTAAAATCATAAATTTCATATAATAATAGGAAAAAAAATATATATATAAATTTCCATACTTCACCTGGATAAATCCGTTTTAGTTCCATGATGAATAACAAATGGTCATAAATAATAAATAGTAACGTATATACAATTTATTTATATGGGTGTCTGCGTACGTAAGCGTTGAGACCTGGTAACTTACGCCGATGCCTGTTCAGTCACGTATGAACGGTGGGAGAATAAACAATTTGTTTTGATCCTTGTGAAAAAAAATGTACGTAAATATACAATCAGTGGTTAATGATATTGATAAGTTATTTGTAGCGTAACAAGGCAAAAGTTCCATGTATCGATAAATCAACAAATAGCGAGTTTAAGGGGTCCCTTTTTTTCCAGAGATACCGTGTCTTTTTCTTTTCTTTTCTTTTTTCTTTTTTTTAATATCAAAGCAGAAGAATTACCCACATGAAAAGATACGTGTTTTTATAATATATACATAATGAAACGGGAAGCATTTGCTAATGGGGGTTACTTGGTGGAACAATTCGTAAAAAAAAAAAAAAAAGAAAGAAAGGTGGTGAACTTTCCGTAGGTTTAAGTAATGTCCACGATTGTAGGTGCTCCAGAGGTAATTGTTTGAAATATCTGTCGGGTGTTTCTTTTTCTCTCTTTCTTTTTACAGTTATTCCTTGGAAGGGGAGAGAGATTCCGGAGTTTGGTACTTGTTGCAATTTCCGGAAAAAAGCGGTTCCTATCTCCTTGGGTACAAGTTGTCGACACTTTTGTGTTGAATAGTGAGAACAACTTGTTATTACTTGTACACCTTAGCATTTTGTTTTAAACTTTTTTTCGTCTAACTTTCCAGTACGACTAAATAAAAACGAGAATACTTGACAATAACACGTTAGCTCCATACGCGACTTTCTAACATTTGTTTTCTTAAATCACTTTTTCCATTTTTTTTTTTTAATACCTTCTCCGGCCCAAAAAAAAAAAATAAAATAAAATAAAACAACAGCGAAACGAGCCTTCTTATTCTCCCATTTTTTTTAAAATAAATAAGATGTACCTGATGTACCCCCTTTTGCTCCCAGGGGTTGAATAAGTTAGAGTGATCGACTACTACATGAGTATCGCTTAGCGGAGGACGCTGATTGGCTGAGCCGGCTGCCCCGGTAAGTTCTTAATAGTAAGTATACTAACTTTCTTTCTTTCTTTCTTTCTTTCTTTTTTTCTTTCTTTCTTTCTTTAGTTGTTACTTGTTCTGTCTGTGTGTAATTCGAAATGTGGGTGATTCATTGTTGGTGTGAGTGTGGTGTGTGTGTCCCACACTGTTGCCTGCCTCTCCAACAAGCGAGAGCTATGAATGAAGGACACGTGAAATTGTCGCCTGGCCAAACTATTCGGCTATTTTTTTTTTAACCACGAAACGCACCTTTTAAGCACACGATTCTTTTGTCTTACCTTTTTGTTTATTTATTTAAATTTTACAACCGCTCCCACACCTAAACTTGTCTTAAAATACACCTACACTACCTTTTTTTAAACTACCTCACCGTATTATCGAACTAACAGATGTAGTTTATTTTAATTTTTTTTAAGCTTTGCGTTTTCGCTTAGCTGTCCACTTTAAATCGTAATGAATGGGCTGCTTTTTATGGAGGTGAATTGTCGTACAGGTGACTTCTAATTCCCAAGGAAAGAAAGAAAGAAAGACGTATATATATATATATATATATATATATATATATATATATATATAAACGAAATAAAAAGAAAAAAAAAACATTGAGGAAGTGTAAGAAAGGACGAAAAATAGGAAGAAAAAAGAAAGAAGAAAATTCAAGAAATAAATAAATAATGAAAGAAAGAAAAAAGAAAGGAAGAACGAGAAATATTTATATACAGAATGAAATAAAGAAAGTAAGAAAACGAAAACAAGCAAGAAAGAAAACGAAAGAAAAAAAGAAAGAAAACTGTGCTGTGTTGAATTAGACAAATAAACAAACGAACTAAAGGAATGAAAGAAAATGAAAAAAGAAAGAAAATATGTACAGATAAAATAAAGTGAGAGGGGAAAGTTAGAGGGGGAATTCAAAGGAGTGAAAAAGAAATGAAAAAGGATGAAACGAGAAGAGAAAATATAGATAGATAGATAGATAGATAGATAGATAGATAGATAGATAATTAAAAGACTTAGATATATAGATAGATAGATAGATAGATAGGAATGAAAGATGGAAAAGAGATAATGAGGAGAAATATATCAAATTTAAATGTAAAGATGAATTGACATGGCTGATTTTTACAAGGCAAGAACCGGTCTTTTTTAACATCGCATAAAATCCTTTCCAGACACACACTCGTAAATGCACACACAATGTTTAGAATCTTGTCGATGAGACAGGATGCTAACAGAAGTAGATTCTTTCGTTTTAAAAAAGCTCAGAGGAGACTTCAAGCAAAAGCGATGTCGTTCTACTGATATTCTTTTGAGAATACAATGGAAAATGTTAGCAATAAGGAAGTTTTAAGCAAAATTGAACCCAAAAATGCTCTTAGAATAAAAAATAGACAGTTGAAATATCTGGGACATATAATGAGAAAAATGTTCGGAGAATTTGATACTCACAGGATATACTGAATGCAAGAAGTGCAAAGGGAAACAATGAATAATCTACAAAACGAACCTGGGCACATGGCTAGTAAAGGAATAAACATTTCTTAGATACGAAGCATAGGAAGCTGTGGAGAGTCATGATCACAAACATCCTGCAGGGACACGGCGCATAAAAGAAGATTAGGCTTAAAAGAACAAAATAATCCTCAGGTAAAATTCAAACTCCGTTTGCATATTCCGTTTCACTACGTAGCATCGCTAGTAGATCTCTCTCTCTCTCTCTCTCTCTCTCTCTCTCTCTATATATATATATATATATATATATATATATATATATATATATATTAAAATATATATATATATACATATGTTTAATATATATATATATATATATAAGTTAAAAAAAACTTGGTAATCCGTATGGGTTTCATCTTTTAGAAGTGCTATCTGATGATCCAGAGTCCTTTAAAAGGGCTCTGGTGAAATAAATTATTATAATGGAACCTTAAAGTGGTCTGTTTTTTTATATATATATATTATATATATATATATATATATATATATATATATATATATATATATATATATATATATATGAGAGAAAGTACAAATGGAGTAAAAATCAACAGTTTGTAGTATTTATTTTAAAGAATGCTCAGTACAAAGTAGAGGATATTATTATTATATTTTTATTATAAGAGCTTATAATAAAAAAACATTTTAAATGGCTACAAAAAGCTTTCATGTTTAAATACCATGGTTGTACTTCCTCAGTTACCAACCATAGCCTGAGGAAGTACAACCATAGTAATGAAACATGAAAGATTTGTGTAGCTATTTAAAATGTTTTTATTATAAGCTTTATAATACACACGAGATGCACACACACACACACACACATATATATATATATATATATATAGTGATCAATATATATATATATATATATATATATATATATATATATATATATATATATATATATATATATATATATATATATATATAAATTTCCAAGACGATAGAATCCAAATAGAAGTCAATGTCCAGGACAGAACAGAAGGTTCAAACATTTATATTCCATGGTTATAATTTATTACATTGGAATCGTAATCACGATCAAATTCATCAGACCTACAAATTCAAAATTGTAGGTCTGATGAATTGGATCATGATTACGATTCCAATGTAATAAATTATAACCATGGAATATAAATGTTTGAACCTTTTATATAATTTCTACACACACACACACACACACACACACACACACACACACACACACACACACACACACACACAGAGACACATATATATATATATATATATGTATGTATGTGTGTGTGTGTGTGTTTGTGTGTATGTGTGTATTGGATCGATAACGTATTCAGGATCATGGGAGGTACAGCGTCTTACCGCATTACGCAAGCAGCTATTTTAATCGTTAAATATCGACTTTCAATCGTCAAACGTCGATCAAATGTGCCACCGGAGTTTGGAGAAATAATTAAAAAATATCAAAAAAAAAAAAAAAAGTATGTAAACGTAAAAATGAAAACAATTTATTTTCTTAAAGCGGGAAAATTCAAATACTACTATTTGGCGTTTTAAACAAAATGTTAATTTTTTTTTTCCGATGTAAAAACTTTAGAAAACTGGTGATATGCTTTTGGCCTGAATAGGATTTGAAAAAAAAATATTTGCATGAAATAATATGAAATTACACACAGATAGAATAACAGAAAGAAAGACAACAAAGAGAAGAAAAGAGAGAATGGAAACTAGACAGATGTATAAAAAGAGACAGATAGAAAGATCGGTAAACAAATAAGAATAGACTGAGATAGATAAATGTTCCTATCTATCGATAGATATTTGAATTCTTCAGTTTTTTTAAAAAAAATCTTGAAGCAAATTGGATTTCATTTTGTTTTCTTTTAAATCTATCTATCTATCTATCTATCTATCTATCTATCTATCTATCTATCTATCTATCTATCTAAATCACTACATTATCTGTTACCCTCTGTTCATTATCTATCGATCTATCTCATTCTCCACACATCTATCTATCTACCTCTAATTGTTCATATCTATCTATCTATCTATCTATCTATCTATCTATCTATCTATCTATCACTAAATGTTCATCTATCTATCTAAATCTATCTATCTATCTATCTATCTATCTATCTATCTATCTATCTATCTATCTAATAAAACTATTACAGACGGCGTGAAATTGGCGTGCATTACCCTGGTTACGTCTATGGCGTCTGGTCGGAACCATCTCTCGCTTCTCCTGTTCACATGGCTAATTTCAAGAAGCTCGTTATCTCCGAGTCGCCCTTGTTAACAGCTTTTCACGCAAGAACAATGGGCTTTATTTACGTCCTGTTTAAGATTGAACGCTGACATAATAATCCTCGATCGTCTAAAAAAGACATGAAAATTTGCCGTATGCCGTCTTACCCTACCGTCAGGTCGTCTTCGATTTATGGTCTACTAAATAGGCGTTTTCAAATAACTGGCGCAGTCTATATTTAGGTGCTGACAAAACGTCAGATTTTTGTATCCCTTCATGGTTGGACACGGAGGCCTACATAAAGTGCCTTGAGGAGGTAGTGCCATCCTGGGTCAAGAGGGTGTCTGTTGGAAAAACCTACGTGTAAAACCTCACGACTCTTCACCATACTACACAAGCAGGAGAATCCTGTCATGGCTGTGAGACAATTTCTGCAACCACATCAGCCTTTATATCTGGCCACTTAACACACCAGACTGCAACCTCTTTGATTACTATGTGGGGAGCAGTTGAGCGAGAGAGAACAACAAAACTTCTTGTAACACCAAAGATGATTTGAAGGCGAAGATTATGACAGCATTCACCCACTTAAACAAAGAGACTGTCTAGAAGAGTTGCAGGAGATTCCGAAGTCGTCTGGATGCCGTGGTTGAAGCCAATGGCGATTTTATTGAATAAATTTACTTCAGTGTTTCATGATATTTTTGTGTAATTTCGGTAAATATATCTGTTAAAATGAGATGTCAAGTTATCCATTGCACCATGTGTGTGTGTGCGTGTGTGATTGTTTCTGAACAGACAGAGAGAAATAGAGGAATCTTAACTTAGTCTGACACAAGGTTATTGTCATGTTGCTCAGGTTGCTCAGTAAAAAAAAGGTGTAAACGGAACTCAGTACAAAAAATGTAGGGTTGTCAGAAAGGACCACTGATCCAAATATTTCAAATAAAATAGATAGAATTGACGACATTATGCGCATGTATTTTCCATGACTGACGAATGTAGGGGTTGTGCAGTAAAAGGGACCACTAGAATCATGCAAATTGGGGGGAGATGTCAAAATAAAATAGATAGAATAATTTATATAGATCCCAGTCAGTTATGTGTCATGCGTCATGAGAAGATGGAAGTAAAGGGCATTTATACTTAACATCAGGAAGGGACAGATGAAAAGACATAATAATAATAATGAGGAAAGACGGCTTGCAAAATTTAACACTCACAGAACAAACGGATGGCAACAAGATTAGAGGAAACCAACGTATATTCTACCTAGTGAGCTTGTGTAAATGGATGACGGAACAAAGTTTAGATGAGATAACAGACAAAGTTTATGAAAAGCTACAAAAACAGGTAATTATGGAAAGTGATAATCCTGTAAGGATGCGGTATATAGAAGAAGGCAAGCAACACCAAAACACACACACGACAAATGGTTAAATTGATATGTCATGCAACATTTTAAATAAAGAACAGAAATGGGATTATCTTAAAAATTTGTTTTAAAAAAAGTATTTCAGTTTTTGGGAAAATTTTTCATGTTTTGAAATATTATATATTTATATTTATTAAGCGATCATTTTCTCGCTTTTATCTTTCTAAAAATGTAAAAAATAGGGACTTGAAATTTTAATTACTAGCCGTGGATTCTGGTTAGTATTACTATGAGTAAAAATATCAGAGATCATCCTTTTGGGGCCCCAAACTCGTTGGGGGTTCCTGCGTAGTACGTAGTACACCATCCATGCAGATACACGATGTATATTATAGCTGATGACTGACAATGTAACGTCCGTTTAAAAATAATTTAAAAAAATGGCGGATGGCCATAAAACAGTGCTGAAAAAAATGGAGGAGTCCACAATGGGGCCCCCCAAAAATGCGGGATTCACACCCCGGTCACGTGTTTCGGGGGTAAGACGCGCCGACCCTGTATATTATCAACATCAAATATATTTTCTTTTTTTTTTAATATAATATAAATAGAAGCAAAATAATTAATAGGCATGTTAATGATATATTTTAAAACTATTTATTAAACCTCACAAAAAATATGTTGCTTTAGTCTTCTAAGATTTGCTTGACTGGAAAATAAGAAATGGAAATATATGAACATTATTTTTCTTTCAACAACGATCATTGCTGGGGAAATATGCAATGACTTTCCCCAACAAGCAAACACTGTTTTTTTATATATATATATATAGATGCCCAGGCGTAAAATATGTCACGAGTGTAGGACACAGGTGTTGGTGTATTTGGAGGACTGATAAATTCTGAGAAATATTAACGAAGGTCATAGAATAGACTTACACAATATATATGTATATGTATTGCGCTTTCTACTTATGTTCAAATAGATAAAGATTTGAATGAATGGAAAACACATACAGAAACAAGTGTGCGTAAAGTGAAAGGGAGCGACCTCTTTATTTGTGGTAGTTTTTGCTTTCAGTTTTTTTTTTTCGAAATTGATCGATGAATGAAATATTTAGAAGAGGTTTTGATATCAGACATCAAAGCCATATTATTGACTTCCTTTTGCCTTTCCCATTTTCTGTCTATCTATCTATCTATCTATCTATCTATCTATCTATCTATCTATCTATCTATCTATCTATCTAAGTCTATCCATATCTATCTATCTATCTATCTATCTATCTATCTATCTATCTATATCAACTCATATCTATCTAAATCTATATCAACTCATATCTATCTAAATCTACCCATATCTATCTATCTATCTATCTATCTATCTATGCCAATGTAAACATTCTAACCTGCCTATAAATACCTATTTATTGTTGTTGATACCCGTTTCCTTACCTTTTTAATGCTTTTGACCACATTATTTTGGTCGTATTATTCTTTGACCTTTCTCGGGTGTTTGTCGTATTCGTTAACAATCTGTGAATTCCGAACGGAAGATTTAATTTCATCAACTTCTTATAGCTGTCTTTCCAAGGAAATTGTAATCTGGGAGTGTCCGACATTTCTGGAAGTACGGTAGGCACCTTATTTTTCTAATAAGATTCCTCTAATATTCACGATGGTCGATGGAAATGAATAGATATATTGTTTAATAAATAATCAGGGAATTTACTCAAGTATGGGTATCCAATAAAAATAACGTTTAAGCAATAAACAAAATATCCAAATTGGTCGGATTTCGATCCCGGCTTAAAGCAATCGGATGTCTAGCCATACTGATGAGCTATGATACAGCGAAATTTGGCTTGTATATGACTGAATATATATATACACACACACATATATATATATATATATATATATATATATATATATATATATATATATATATATATATATATATATATATATATATGTATATATATATATATATATATATGTGTGTGTGTGTGTGTGTGTGTGTTTGCGTGTGCGTGTGTGTGTGGCTGTCTTTTGAAGCGAATTTTGAGTTACAAACCGCGCTGGTAAACCTCTCGGTTCGAATCAGATGTAGTTGTAACGGCTCCCTAAATCTGTATGCAACCCACCATGTTAGACAGAAGTTGAGGCAGTTAAAATAATTCACATGGTCACTTTACCGTAAATCTGAGAAAAAGCGAATTTTGGGGGTGACATTTCTTCGAAATGAGGATTATTTTTCTTTTACCACACAATAAACCTTGGGCAAATGTGTGGCGAAAGTGGCATTTTCTTATCTTGACTCAGCACCGTTTACCCTTTGAATCGACCAATTTTGCTAGAATTTATATGTCACAGGATATTGATCTCCAGAGCCAATAGCCTATCAACACATCGATGCGCTCGAATCATTTAAAGGCCAGGGAATCTTCAGATCAATAAGAACATTTAGAATGAGGGCAATGCCGGATTGGTAGCTCGTTTTATATTTGCATCAGAGTTCATTGGTTCGAATCAAGGAGAACGTCTAGGATTTTAATATGAACAGACTCAGATAGATAGATAGATAGATAGATAGATAGACAGATAGATTCTATTTATTATTGTAAAATACAATAATTGTGGCACATGGCCTAAAAAGAGGGGAGTGGGGTTGAGGTTGGTCATCCTTACCTATCCTATACCTAGCTAACCCGATTCACGACCCAATCGTTCAATACAAATAACCCATTCACCAAAAGAAAACATCCTTCACCTTTTACTCCTACATATACCACAATACCACATTCACAAAGGGACCCTAAAAATTGATCCCATGGTTTAAAACAGATAATGAACACACGGTTACAGATAGATATATAGGAAGGCATGAATAAACTGAGATAGATAAATAAATATGAAAAGATAGATATGAACAGATATGAAGAAACTGAGATAGATTATACGCAAAACTGATTCAATAAAACCGCTATTTTGACTGAAGAAGTTGCTTCTCAAAACGAAACATGTCTTTACCCAATTTCCGCTTTTTTCATCCATTTGCTCATTATTATTTTGACCCGCACACACGCATCCATAATTTTACCCTCGAATTATTGCAATGGTCTGATAGAACGGATAAGGAATGTCTGTTAAGTGCAGACAAAACGATTTACATTTGGAAGAATGGAACATTATTTTTAAAATTCTTCTTTGAGCCGTACTAAGATAAGATAGTAGTTAGATCTATCTATCTATCTATCTATCTATCTATCTATCTATCTATCTATCTCAGTCCGTTCATATCTGTGTGATTTTGGTCATATGTATCTAGCTATTTTATCAGAAGCACATATCAATATATTTATAACAAGACAATAACAAAAACTGCATTTCACAAAAAGAAAAGGTCGACCAGAGTAGTTCTGGAATATAAAGTCTTTAGGGCGTTTTTATAAATATATTACTCAATATTTAGTTATAGAGCATAAATAATAATAATAATAATAATAATAATAATAATAATAATACATACATACATACATACATACATACATACATACATATACAAACAAGCAGAACAATACAATACACACAAAACAATCAAAGCTAATCGTGACAGAGATCATGATCAGAGGCTACACAAAGAAAATGTGCCTTCTTATTGACTGCAGACTGTAATGTATCTTTGAAAATCTTCAGAAACTATTAGAATACAGGGATCTTGAAATCGAAATCTCAAAAATGTAGCACATGAGAACATCAATAATTCCAGTTGTATTTGGAGCTCTTGGATTGATTGGAAAAAATTCCGACAGACTCATTGAACGAATTCCTGGTAGCGCAAGCATTAAATAAATAAACAAAATTGTACTCAGAAGTAAAACTCATACCTTACGAAGGGCTTTATCTATGTGTGTGATTTTTGGTTGTGTCTTTTATTTCGTTTTGTTTTTCACAAAGCGGACATTGGAAAATGTCATGATGTCATTTCTGACGTTAGGTCTCTGGACAGGACCCCGGGGGAAATGAGTATACAACAGAAATGAAATGAAATAATAATAATAATAATAATAATAATAATAATAATAATAAATAAATAAATAAATATATTTGTTATACTTATCTTATGAATGTCTTGACACTGTGGTTCACGAAATCACATCCAATTTGCCATCAAATCTCCTGAAGAATGGATGTGATTTCATGAAATTCAAAGTATAGAAATTCAACTGCTAAATGAACAAATGTATTATATCTATCTATCTATCTATCTATCTATCTATCTATCTATCTATCTATCTTGATATAATGGAATATGCATACACCTGAGTTCCCACTGACTGGAATATGATTGGCTGGTGTCCGTCATAAATACAGACGGACGTGTAGGTACGACAGTGTTTAAGTCTATGACGACGCCCATTGGACTACGCCATTGGCTATTCTATTGGTCTACACCTATTATCTGCGACTACGACGAGTACAAGTCGATTACTGCTACCGGGAACTACTTGGTTACAGTAGCCAAAACCACTTAGCTACTTCGATCAAACATATCCCTTTCCGGGACATATCATATCATATATATATATATATATATATATATATATATATGGAAACAGATATTAAAAGCTGAGATAGGTAGATAAGAACATACTATTACATAGATATGAACAGACTGAACCAGATAGATAGATAGATAGATAGATAGATAGATAGATAGCAAACTGGAATGTATTAATAGATTATGTGACATTGGCTGGTTTAACTTCTGAGCCCCGTAAAAAAAGACAAATAAAGTCGTTGGATTTTTCTTTTTCAAACTCATCAAGTCATCAGCATCTTGTCGGCACCGACAGATTTGCGTAACTTAAAAAAAAAACTCAAAAAGGAGTGAATGGTTAAAGAAACTATTTCAGTTTCCGAATCAAAGCATTTAGAATCTTTAATATCTTCGATCGGGTGAAATAGCTGCCAAATTGATGTAAATCACGTACTTGAGAATTTATCTAAAAAAAAAAAAAAAAAAAAAAGATCGAAAATAGTATATTTTTCAAATAGAAGTCAGGTGACTTGACATGTATAAAATATTGAAGATAAACATTTGACGCGTGTAAATAATAAAACAGCAACAACAACAATAATAATAATAATAATAATAATAATAATAATAAAAGTAATAATAAAAGTAATAATAATAATAATAATAATAATAAATCAAAGCTAACCGCGCAGACATTGTTATTAGAGATCGCACACACACACACACAAAAGGTGCCTCCTTATTGATATGGCAGTCCCTGCAGACTGCAATGTATCTTTGAAGATCTTCAAAAAGCTATCAAAATACAAGGACACTGAAATCGAAATCTTAAAAATGTGGCACATGGGAACATCAACAATCCCTGTTGTAGTTGGAGCCCTCGGATTGGTTGGAAAAGCTTCCAGTAGACTAAGATCCCTGGAAGCCCATACCTTAAAGAAATACAAAAAATTGTTCTCACGAGTACAGCCCACACCTTAAGAAGGGCTTTGTCTATGTAATTTTTTTTTCAGAGGAAATATCATGATAGCATTTCTAACCATAGGTCCCTGGGCGGGACCCGGAAAGAAATGAATACACATCAGAAATCAAAGGAAATAAAATAATAATAATAATATTGACAAGATAAATTGCTTCACGGTATATAATCTGCCTGTACTAAACAAGCTGGTGTAAACAAATCCCGTACCCAACAGTGTCTATGTAGTGCAGAGTTAAAAGCTGAAATCGGCAGTTTTATTCTTGCTGCACATGATCAGTGCTTGCTAACTAAAAAATACCAAGCACACCTACTCGAAAATTGTGTTTACCCGAAATGCAGATTCTGTGATAAATATCCAGAAACAGTTGACTATCTTGTATCAGGTTGCGCGGTATTGGCACCAAGTGAATATAAAACTCGGCATGACAGAGTAAGTCAACATCTGCGCTGGAAAAAATCTGCAACTTCTACGGGAAGGAAACTGAATAAATGATCACCACCCAGACCTAGTTACAGAAATAGGACCTGTAACAATCTAATCGCCTAGACATCGTGATTAGAGAACGCAAAGATGAAAATGCCTTCTTATTGATATGGCAGTTCCTGCAGACTGCAATCTATCTTTAAAGAACATGAAAGAAATAAGAAACTTTATTCAGTAATAAAGGAAGCCAATAAATTAAAAAGGGTATTTCAAGTGGGTGAACAAGTGCGAATAAACCCTAATACACTTAGTGCAGCGGCAAAAAAAAAGCCGGCAAAAGCAAATTCAATGTACCGAATACAGAAACGATGCCAAGATGAGCCTTTTCATGGTCAATACTCTACCTGTAATAAATAGTCTGATGTAGACAAACCCCGTACCCTTCAGTCTCTACGTAGTGCAGAGTTAAAAGCTGAAACTAAGGATTTTATTCTCGCTGCACAAGACCAATGCTTACTAACGAGACAAGCACACGCACTGAAAAATTGTGTTTACCCGAAATGCAGATTCTCTGATAAGTATCCAGAACAAATTGACCATCTTGTATTAGGTTGCACGGTATTGGCACCAAGTGAATATAAAACTCGGCATGACAGAGTGGGCCAATATCTGCACTGGAAAATCTGCAACTTTTACAGGAAAAAAAACTGCAAGAAACTGGTATGAATATCAGCCAGACCTGGTTACAGAGATAAGGACCTGTAACAATTTTATGGGACTTTACAATACACACTCAGGCAGAACAGTCAAAACTAATCGCCCAGACATCGAGGTCACAGACCATAAAAAAGAATGTGCATTCGTATTGACATAGCAGTCACTACAGATTGTAATGTATCTTTTAAGATCTTCAAAAAAAAAAACTATCAAAATACAAGGATCTTGAAAGGATATCTAAAAAATGTGGCACATGAGGACATCAGTACTTTCAATCTGTAGTTAAAACATTCAGATTGATTGGAAAAGGTTCCGATAAACTCATTGAAGGGATTCCTGGCAGCCCATACCTTTATTAGATAAAAAAAAATCTTCTCACACGTACAGCTACACGTTACGAAGGGCTTTATCTATGCAAATGTGTGTGGTATTAGTTTATTTTTTCGTTTTTTTTTTACAAAGATGATCAGTGGAAAATGTCATGAAGCTATTTCTGATTTTAGATCTCTGGTTGGGAAGGAAATGTGTATGCAACAGAAACCAAAGGAAATAATAATAATAATAATAATAATAATAATAATAAGAAGAAGAAGAAGAAGAAGAAGCAAAATTGATTACTTATTGATATCGCAGTCCCTGAAGACTGCAATGTATCTTTGAAGATCTTCAAAAAGCTATCAAAATACAAGGACCTTGAAATTGAAATCTCAAAAATATGGCACATGGGAACATTAACAACTCCTGTTGTAGTTGGAACCATCGGATTGGTTGGAAAAGATTCTAGTAGACTCTTTGAAGGGATTCTTGGAAGCCCATGCCTTAAAGGAATACAAAAAAAAATGTTTTCACGATTACAGCCCACATCTTACGAAGGTCCTTATCTATGTAAAATATGTGTGTGTGTGTGTTTTTTAATTGGTCAGTGGAAAATGTCAAGATGCCATTTCGAACCTTAGGTCTCTGGACAGGACCAGGAAAGAAATGTGTACACACCAGAAATCAAAGGGAATAAAATAATAATAATAATAATAATAATAATAATAATAATAATAATAATAGTCTCGTCTGCATTGGTACCTATGTCGGAAGCATTGATTTGGGGGATGTTTTTATTGTAAAGGATGAGGAAATCATGACAAATTAAGGAAGTAAAAAATCAGCAAAATACCTAGAGAACCATCTCTGCATGAAACAGCGCATATCTTTCGAAGAGATTTGTCTATTTAAGTTTTTTTTTTGTTAATAGTTGTCGCTTTTTAATTAAGCAGAAAAAAATATTACATCCTTCGCTTGCCCTGAGTCATTGGTTATGACTCAGCATGTGATTTAAAAAATATGACATTTTAAAAAAAATCCACCTTTGTTTCTCGCTTTGTTGATTCACATCCATCCATCCATCCATCTATCTATCTATCTATCTATCTATCTATCTATCTGGTTAGCTAGTTATCTCAGTCTTTTCATATGTAAGTACATTCAGATCTATTTCAGTTAGCTCATACCTATCTCTTTCTTTTGGTTATCTATCTATCTATCTATCTATCTATCTATCTATCTATCTATCTATCTATCTATCTATCTATCTATCTATCTATCTCAGTCTTGTCACCTCTATCACAGTTTTTTTTCACATCTATCTCAGTCTTTTCATATCTATCTATCTATCTATCTATCTATCTATCTATCTATCTATCTATCTATCTATCTATCTAGTTAGCAAGTTATCTCGGTCTTTTCATATGTAAGAGTATTCAGATCTATTTCACTTAGTTCATATCTATCTCATTCTTTCGACTATCTATCTATCTATCTATCTATCTATCTATCTATCTATCTATCTATCTATCTATCTATCTACAGTTATGCTTTTCCTATTTATTTATTTTCCATTTCGTTTTTCGTTTTCTGTGTTGCCTCATGATAATTAGCGAACTTATTTTAAACCGCAACATTAAAACCTTTAAACATAATCTGCGACGATGTCGATGCACTTAATACGCTGAGGAATATTAATCCCATAGATTGAGTATTATACAATGCAAAGGTTTGATAAAAATTCATTCCTGACTTAGTAATAGATTCAAATGAACTGAAATAGCTTGATGATAGATAGGTGATTACTTACTTGCAATGATCTATTTGTATGTCTAATGACTCATATTTTAATGTACCTGGTTGTGTGGACATTTCTCCCATTTTATCTCTCCCAGTCTCATTCTCTTGCATTCAAGAGGGTGCATCCGATCTTTCGCTGCTGACTCGTAGCTGTGTCTGTTTCCGACAGATTCCCGGGGTGATGCATAAGAATTGCTAGAAAATCTTCATATCGAATCAAGAAATCGCGAATGGTGGTCTCGGTAGATTCAAATCTCAGGTTTGCCTTTCTTTTCTTTTTTCTCTTTAATTCTTTTCCATTTTTTGTGTTTCTTTCAGTTATTTCTTTCATTTCTTTTTTTGATATTACCTTTCTCTTTTTCTTTCTTTCTTTCTTTCTTTCTTTCTTTCTTTCTTTCTTTCATTCATTTTTTTCTTTCTTTCTTTCTTTCTTTCTTTCTTTCTTTCTTTTACTCTACTGTTTCTTTATTTCTTTCGTTCTTCTCGTGATTCTTTCTTTCTTTCTTTCTTTCTTTCTTTCTTTCTTTCTTTTTTTTATTTTCTTTATTTTTGGTTATAAAACTTTTTTTTTTTCTTTATTTCGGTTTCTTCTCGTGATTTTTCTTTCTTTCTTTCTTTCTCTCTTTCTTTCTTTCTTTCTTTCTTTTATTCCACTGTTTCTTTCTTTATTTCTTTCTTTCTTTCTAGTACCCTCTCTCTCTCTAAGAAATTTTATACTTTTACTTGTTTTTCTCTTTCTTTGCCTTCTTGTTGCTTAGTTTTTCCTATCTCCTTTTACTTTTATTTTCGTTCTTTCTTGCTTGTTTTCTTTTTCTTTCTTTCTTTCTTTCTTTCT
The DNA here is from genome assembly GCA_903632075.3 of Acanthosepion pharaonis. Classification (NCBI taxonomy): domain Eukaryota; kingdom Metazoa; phylum Mollusca; class Cephalopoda; order Sepiida; family Sepiidae; genus Acanthosepion; species Acanthosepion pharaonis. Next base: position 499,179 of record CAHIKZ030001937.1, read on the forward strand.
TTCTTTCTTTCTTTTTTTCTTTTATCTTTAGTCTTTCCTTCTTTCATTTCATTCACTCTTTATTTATTTATTTCGTTTCATTAAACCTTTCTTGTTTTCTTTCTTTCGCCATGTTTTTTTTTTCATTCAGCTCTTTTCCTCTTATTGTCTGACACTTTAATTCAACTTTTTTTCATCGACTCTTTCCCTATATTTAATTTCCTAACTTCATGTCTATTACTTTCCTTCTTATTCAATTCCTTCCCTTTTTTATTTCTCATTCAGTATTTATTTTTTAATTTTTTATTACTTTTGTCCATTTTTTTCTAAACTTTGGAGTCAATTTCATTTGTTTTCATTAGTTTCCAATTTTATTGATTAAAATATTTGTTGTTTTCTTTTTTTCTCCTTTTCTTTGATTTTTTCTAGCTATTTCCTTCTTTTTGAAATGTTTTAATTCCTTTTCCTTACTCCATTCTATCTTTATTTAACCTTTCTTTCTCAGGCTTCAAATATTTTCTTTCTTTCATTTCTGTTTGCTCAATATTTCACTATTTTCTTTTTCTTTTCTTTTCGCTATTTTCCTTCCTTCTTTTCATTTTCTTTCTTTTTTTCTTTCTTTTATTAAGTTTTCCAATGAAAGCCAAATGTGTACACATCTCAAAACTAACAAGGCTTTCCTTAGACACATAGAAAATAAACTAACATAAAATCATAACGACCGGAAGTCTGTATTGTTAGATGGCCGTGATGACTTTATTCTTGCTTGTTAAGAAAAATCCAAAACGGAAGTAGACGTTGGAAGACATGAAACCATAACAAGGGTCCACTTCCTTTTCCTTTCTTTCCCCACAATTTCCAATTTCTCATCTGCTACTCGATTCGGAGTCTTAATGCGGTTGAAGTAAAAGTAATGACTTCAGACAAGGCATAACTTAGATTTCAGGGGTCACAGAAGGGGGCCAGTGTCTTGAGTTAGCCGCAAGTTGAGACGAGATGACTTTTCTGACTCTAATAGGTTGAAAACGAATAAATACGGAAACTGGAGGTAGAATAACAGAGAGTGAATGGGGAAAAGGAAAAAGAAGGACTAGGACGAATAATAATAATAATAATAATAATAATAATCATGGAGGAAAAACGCCAGAAGAAGAATAATTCGATTGAGAATAAAAACCTAAAGAAAAAAAAAACATAATAGGCTGCTTTTTGTAAAAAAAAAAAAAGAAAAAGCCAAAACCTAATAACCTGATTCTGCCAGCAACGCTTATATCAATTCTTGACCAATAAGAACAATTTTTTTCTGATTTCATATGCATTTCTATCGTAAAATTATTTGCGATGCATTTGCATAATACATAATACCACTGCTCTGCCAATTATGCTTGCATTAATTCTTTACCAATGGCGTTGCCTTTATTCCTGATTATTAATGAATATGTATAGTGAAGCATTAGTAATGGATTTACATTATACATAAAAAATCATCTGTTCCCTCAGTAACACAACCCTTAATTCCTGACCGCTGACAATCCTTTCCATCTTGATTTTCAATGCATATAAATAGTAAAGCATTAGCAACGCATTTACTTTATACCTATAATAGCCCTGACAATGCATTGCTTCTGTTTTTTGTTTTTGTAAGTTTCGCCCAATACAAGGCTCAAGAGCCACTCAAGGTAGAGGGTTACTGAATAAAGTGTTTGATATGAACGTAAATGAAAGAAATGGGAAGAGAATATTACGTAAATATGGCGGAGTAAGTTAACGATTGAACCCAGATCTGAAGAGGTTAAAATAGTATTTTCAGATGAAGCACTCAGGCGGCAGTCTGTTTCAAAAAGTAGCAGTTTTAGGGGGGAAAAAAAGCTTTTGGAGTGGAATGCCCTTTTTACCAAAAAAAGGAAGTCGTAGGAACTGAATGAGATTCAACTCCATGGGCCAAGCAAGCTGGCTGTAAATGTCTAAGTTTGTAGAACTAAAGAATGTTGTTCGGAACATTTACCACGAAAATAACGATACAGAAGACTTGTGACTTTGCGTTTGTGGGAAAGGAGCTGTAAGGTAGAAAATGAGTCAATCCTCACTGGGGCGCATAAATATTTTTCAATGCATATCTATGGTAAAACAAACAAATAAAAAACCATTAATAATGTATTTATATTATCCATAAAATAGTCATATTCTGTCAGCCATGCTTGATATATTTCCAGACCCCTGAACAGGTTTGCTTTTCTGATATTCAATGCTTTTCTATAGCAGGTTATTAGCAATGCAATTACATTGCACACATGATAACTTTATACTACCAGCTTACATTACACTATTTACATTATTCGGACTATTGACCTCATCTTTGTCGCCATATTTATTACAACGTTTCGGCCGTTGTGCGCCCCGACCTTCTTCAACTCTTTATTTCGCTCACTGGGTTAGACTGTTCTAATTCCACGTACCATGTTTAATTGTTGAGATGTTGAGTGTTTCCCCGTGCGTGTATTGAAATAAGGACAAACACATACATAGGGAAAAATACTGGTATATCTGAAGAGGTATTTACAAACGAACGCAGGTTAGTCAGTAACAATCAGAAAGAGTATAAAGTCCAACTGTATCTTCCGGTAGAGAGACGGAAGTGTGATGGTCACCTGATCTCCCAGAACTCTATAGAACTGTCCTATTAGTAGTAGAGAGATCAGTCCATTCTGATGAGAAGGTGGGTGGCCCCAACATTAATGGATGTCAGTTGTCAGTTATCTCCTGTTAATACCCCTCTCCAAGTTCTCACTGCCTTATCCTCAAGGAAACATGGCACAGACGATAAAGGCGTTAGTTAGATCCAGTGACAGGACCTAAAGAATGTGAGTTCAATGCCCGGTTAAGGCAGTGGAGAACTTAGAGAGGGTAATTAACAGGAGATAACTGACAACTGACATCCATTAAACATGGCATGTGGAACTAGAACAGTCTACCCCAGTGAGAGAAATAAAGGGTTCAGTTCGACATTCCAACCACCTGAAGAAGGCCGGGCGTACAACGTCCTAAACGTTGTAATAAATATGACGACAAAGACGAGGACAATAGTTCGAATAATGTAAATAGTGTACATAATACTTCATCTCAGAAATATAGACAGACAGCTTACATTAATCTCGGACCATTTATAATCCTTTTCGTCTTGATTTTCGATGCCTTGCTACGTTCACGGTGTTGAAATACACCCATTCCCTACATTTTACTTTAGTAAGAAAGGCGTTCAAGCCCGAAACCTGAATTCCTGATTATCTATGTTTTTCTATAGTAAAGTCTAAGCAATGTACTTATATTGTACATATGAGGGTAAGTCAAAAAATTATCTGCATTCTTGTCTAAAGATATGGTATGACGAATGTTCAGATAATTTTTTATTTATCCTCGTATATTAATCCTTTTCTGCCAGTCACAAATCTGTCAATTCCTGGCATAAGACATTATCAGTTTTGCTGATTTTCAATGTGTAACATAGAGATTGTGTATTGAAATACATTTTAGTTAAAAAAAATATGTAAAATTTTGCGATTAATCATTGTTAAAAAAAAGTTAAAATAAAAAATGCGTAAGCAGCATGACAAAATATACAAATCCTTCTCATATATTCAAGGCAGAAATGTGTTAAAAAACTACCATAATTCTATCGTATTCACTATTTACATTATTCGGACTATTGTCCTCATCTTTGTTGCCATATTCATCACAACGTTTCGGCCGATGTACGCACAGGCCTTCTTCAAATGGTTGGATTGTCGAACTGAAGCCTTTATTTCGCTCGCTGGGGTAGACTGTTCTAGTTCCACGTGCCATGTCTTATGAATATCAGTTATCAGGTATCTCCTGTTAATTCACCTCTCCAAGTTCTCCACTGACTTAAGCAGGTATTGAACTCGCAACACTTTGGGTCCTGTCACCGGATCTAACCAAAGCCTTTATCCACTGAAGAAGGCCGAAGCGTATATCAGCCGAAACGTTGTGATAAATATGGCAAAAAAGATGAGGACAATAGTCCGAATAATTTAAATAGTGTACATAATACCTCATCTCAGAAATATAGACAGACACTCTATTCATTATGTCTCTAATTGTGATAAATCAGTATTGTCGAATTCTGTGAAATTTGAAATGAAAACCATTTAAAACTTAAAATCTGAACAATTTCGATAAGAAAAGGAAAGGTATGCCAAATTATACTCGTTAAGACCATATCGTTAAGATTTTAGAATACTATAAAAATTTCAAAAGAAACATTGATTCGTTTTCTACGGTTTATCAACACTTTGCAGGTTATTTAAAGCCAGAAAATATCTTTTTAGATTGTGAGAATTTTTTTTAAGACTATAATGGTTTAGTCTTATACGTCTTACTAATTAAATCATTCATACTTTTCTCGAGGCCATTTTCGCAGAAGTAAACATAAAGAAACCAACGGGAATTCGAACTCGGCTCTCCGATTAACAATTCCGAGCCATAATCCATTACACCTCCCGCGCATCCAAGCTTACACTCATCTAGGTACCGACCAGGTTCGACGTTGCTTAACTTCGGTGATCGTACGGAAACCGGTGTTTCAACGTGATGCGGCCAGCGTTAGGATAATTTTGAAAGTAGGCTAGTTTATGTGCCAGAAATGTGTAAAACTATAAATACTAAGCTTTGTAAGTGATCGCTCTGATCGAAAACGGCACGTAAAAGGGAACAACCGCTAGAAATTACAGGCCTATAACTTGCTTGCCTGTGATGTGCCATATCACAACTAACGTACAGGCCAAAGAGATCTACAACTCGATTGAATGGATGCTGAAATGAATCAGACGAGCAAGCGATAAACTATTCATCAATCAAAGATTTGTACTTGAAATGGATAAACTACAAGAAACCTTCCGAGAATGATTCCACGAGTTTGAAGATATTTAAAAAATGCTAAGATATAGCGATATACGACGATGCTTAATAAACAAGTTTGACGAATCAGCATTTAACTGGGCATAATAACTCAGAGCAAACTTGGATGGGGGCATTCTTATCTATCTCCGATCAGTTTCAACCCAAATATTTTGGTCTGGGACGAGATTGCTCTGAGTGTTAACATTGATTGACTTTGGTTTGTACCAAGCTACTAATAAAACCCTCCTCCCCAGAAACATCAGCAAAGAGTGAAAACGCCAGCAGTGGTATTTAAGACTCTTTTTTTTAATTTTACAAGGGCGTTTTATTTAGGCATAATGCAATTTTCCGAGCACTTTTTTCTCTTCAAATCTGACCTTCTACCGTGCTATATTCGGTTTGATGCACGCCAAGAATTGCATAAATGCACGAGTTGTGTGTGTGTCTGTGTGCGCGCGTTCTGCCCGTTCAATGAGACGATTGGCTGTGAATCCGGTCGTGAAAATAGGTTAAAAATAGAAGCGGCTGCACTTTTACGACTATCCACGTGCAACTAAAACGATCTTTTATTGCGACCACGTTTACAACTTGCAATATTCACAAGAAACTTAGCAGTAAATTGTGCGACTTCTTGTTTTAGTTCTTTCCTCTATTTTAAACATATCTTTCTTTCTTTTTTCTTTCTTTCTTTCTTTCTTTCTTTCTTTCTTTCTTTCTTTCTTTATTTATTTATTTATTTCTAGTAGAACTGGCTTACAAAAGAAAAGTCCTTTGTTTTATTACATTTTACTAACTTTTTCTTTTTTTTTTTTAAATAGCAATATAAAATATGACAATAATTTATTGTCTGCGCACGCAAGCAAAATGGAAGGAGCCAACTTACGTACATATGTACGCACTCGCGGAGCAACATTCCAATCATTACA
>CAHIKZ030001937.1:507500-512500 GCA_903632075.3 Acanthosepion pharaonis
TAGTGGATAACCTTGTTTAAATTAGACGCCCTTTTTTCTGTTTCATTTTTAAGGGTGCGCAAGCTGATGGACATAATACACAATGAAATAGATATGAACAAACGGAAATAGAGGCTCATGAAAGATTAAAATAAATATGAACGGTCTGATAGATAAGTGAAGAGATTTAGATTAATAGACAGAATAATTGAAAGAAATTTAGGTAGATAGATCGATAGAGAGTAGACGTAATGGAGCTAGTATGTAATATTATGTATTTGTTTTTATCTAGTTTATTCTTGTTAATAGCATTTTTATGTTTTTGCTGACGTATATTTTATTGATAAATAGATACAGTATGATTTAGATAGATAGATAGATAGATAGATAGATAGATAGATAGATAGATAGATAGATAGATATGAACAGTCTACGATAGATAGATAGATAGATAGATAGATAGATAGATAGATAGATAGATAGATATGGAGAGTCTGATAGATAGATAGATAGATAGATAGATAGATAGATAGATAGATAGATAGATAGATAGATATGAACAGTCTGCGATAGATAGATAGATAAATAGATAGATAGTTAGATAGATAGATATGAACAGTCTGCGATAGATAGATATGAACAGTCTGCGATAGATAGATAGATAGATAGATAGATAGATAGATAGATAGATAGATAGATAGATAGATATGAACAGTCTACGATAGATAGATAGATAGATAGATAGATAGATAGATAGATAGATATGAACAGTCTACGATAGATAGATAGATAGATAGATAATGAACAGTCTGCGTTAGATAGATAGATAGATAGATAGATAGATAGATAGATATGAACACTGAGCTAGCTAGCTAGCTAGATAGATAGATAGATATGAACACTGAGCTAGCTAGCTAGATAGATAGATATCAATAAGAATTGGTAGCGAATGATAATTTTGAAGAAACCTAAAATGCTAAGATTAGTTATGGGTCATGTGCGTGTGCGTATGTATGTATGTGAGTGTCAAAGACACACACAAACACGCGCGCACACACACACCTACATACAGACACAGAATCTTTAGAGAAATTACTGCAACCTCAAACGAGGAAAATACAACGGATTTCTATGTGCCCAAATCTACCGGGCCCATCTTGATCTCCGTGCAAATGGCCTTTCCACTCAAAACCTGCCTGTCGGTGATTATTCTTTTCATATGCTCAATTCGATTAGCTTTCAGCGATTCTTGATTATCGAACGTGAAGAAAAACGGTCCGTCACTTGTCCCGCGTTTCTCACCAATTTCTCCAGTTCTTTGACCTCGCATGATTCTACTCAGGAAATCATTTGTCTTCATTACAATTTACTTTCAGATTTAATGTCGATTCTTCCAACGTACTTTTGTGATTTGTACCTCGTGTTCTCTGTCGCAGCTGCTTTGATTTGGGTGTAATTTACCTGATGAGAGCAGCGTGTGCGACACCGCTTCCTTCAGCTACCACAGTGACAAAAGGCAAGAGTCCGTGGCTCTTAAAGCAAAGACGTTGTGTCAGTTGGGAAGCAAGCCAGTGCCTGAAGTTCTAGAAGGGTCTTTTCTAACGTGGCCAATGCCTGCAGTCACCACTATTGTAAAAAAAAAGATATCTATCTATCTATCTTAGTCTGTTCATAATTCTCTATGTATCTATCTATCTTAGTCTGTTCATATCTATCACGGTCTATTCGTATCTATCTATCTATCTATCTATCTATCTATCTATCTATCTATCATTTTCTCTGCTGTTAGCAATAATATTTGCTGTTTTTTTTCTACATTGAAGTGTCTGAATGTTTGTACCAACAGCTAGAAATAATAACAATAATAATAATAATAATGCACTCTCGCACACAAGAGAAAGAGAGTGAGAGAGAAACAGAGAGAGAGAGAGAGAGTATTTACTTGCTACGATATTTATTCTCACGACTACAACTATTAAGGGTAGGGGTCGCTGCTCATGCTGTAAAGATGTACAAGCAACTGAATGGCGTTCAAATCTCGGTATAGACAAAAAAGAAATCATTTTTGTATCAAAAGTTTCTCGATATCTTTTCTGTTTTTTTTATTCACTTCATTTCCAGTAAGGCAATAAAGCCACTAAGACGTGAGGAGTTACTGATTGTTAGAGAATACTAGAAAAACTACTATTAAGGAAAGAGGACGATAAAAGAACAAGTATTCAGAAGACAAAAGATAACGATTGACATTACGTTTACATTTTTGAAAATCTAATCTGACTTGGAAGCAAGAAACAGGAAAAGAGCTCCACGTGCGAGAAGTGCGATAGAAGAAACTGTTACCATAGAACTTGCGGTTGCATCTAGCCATTTCAATACATATTGAACCCTAGACTTGAAAATAAAATAATAATATCTTAATCTCTTCAAGTCTAGAGATAATCTGTGATTGACACTCTCATTACAGAAATAAGCCTTCTTAAAGTTGTACAAAACTTAGTCACAAGACTAAAAGTTTGAACACCGAATTCAGGTAATGGTCTACAGGACGCGTTTGTTAATTCCTACTCCACGGTGAAGTAACCTTATTTGGATTGTTTAAATGCTCTCTCATTCACCGACTTACTCTTTTCTTTGTCAACTACCGTGGTATGCCAGTGACGAATGATCTTGTAAAGATATCTTGCGAGAAGATATATTTCAAGACGAATTGCGTTCATGTCATTTGCAATAGAAATTGTACGAAGTACGTTTGCCGGGATATTTCTCTGAAGAATAAAATCTTAATCTTTTCAAGTCTTGGGGGTCAATCTTTATCTATCCTCCATATCCTGCTAATCTTCACTTCCTACTTTCTCCTATTACGTTCATATCACATACCTCATTCAGAAACCCTTTATCTGGGAGGACTGTCATGAGCTGAGTCAATATTAGTATATCACATACTTCATTCAGAAACCCTTTCCATAGGAGGACTCTTAGGAGCTTTGACTGAGGGAATATTAGTATATCAATGTTGTTGGTTTTGGTTTATCGTGCCTATAATAATTACGTCACTCCATACGCGGGACACTGTAAAGAACGAAAATTATTTAATTAGCAATTCTTTGCGAGTCTAACTTGTTAGCCATCGCTTTATAGTAGGTGTCCAGTTTTTCTAAAGTTATTGCTCAGTCTGACACAAGGCTGCAACTGAGGGAGTGGAGTGAATTTAGTAATAGGCTGATAGGCTGGTTGGGTGGTAGAACTAATTTCAACTCGGAACCTCAAAAGGGTAATTTGCAGTTCAAGCCCCGCGCTCAGTTTCTAATAAAAAATTCCCGAATAGTTCCATTTAGGTGTAAATGTAGATGCTTAATTCGAAAATAACAAAGAAATTTTGGTAAAATCTACCGTTTTAGAGTTATCGACAATAAAAGTTCGGACTCATTCGCGTCGCGGTGGTTGAAGTTGAAATTAATTCTACACCCCAGCAGGCTAGTTAAGTCTCAGTCAACGTTAAGCGCATTCTTAGAAAGATGCTAAACATATCTAAATCTGGCACAAGGTCAAACATGTGGAGGACTATCTAGGAATCGAACTCACTATATACGCAATGGTCTAAAACATGGATTACCAAACTGTTTTTTTTTTAAATTATTATCGAGATCGCCTTTTTATAAAAGAAATTTGTTGTGATCTCCAAATTACGTTCGGAAAAACTCACCTGGAATTGAATTTAAACTAAGATACCTTAAGTCATTATTTTAAGAAGACGGACTTTTTCGGCTATTACCAAATTTTCAATTTGTGGATTTTTCTACATTTTAAATGTAGTATCATAAAGTTTAAACTGGGACTTTTTTTATGTGTCGTATGTCTTCAAGACGTAGACAATCATAGCTCCCTACAATTCTTTGTAGCTTTAACCAACGTCTCTCCTCTTGCTATTCCTCCAAGTCCCTGTTCTGCCATCCATTTACACAAGCTAGTTAGGTAGATAAGTTGTTTTTTACTTTCTGTCTTTCTTGCCTTCAATATGTCCTGCGAGTGTTAAATTCTCCAAACTCTCTTTCCTTGAACAAATCAATAAAGACATATTACTGATACCCAAAGAGAAAAGGCAACATTTTTGTATTAAAAAAACAACCAAAAAAAACCACACACACACCACCACCAAAACTTCCTTACTAGCTATTGACTCGTGGTCACCTTACTAGCTATTGACTAGTGGTCACCTTACTAGCTATTGACTAGTGGTCACCTTACTAACTATTTACTAGTGGTCACCTTACTAGCTATTGACTAGTGGTCACCAAGCAGTTCGGACTTTTCAAATATATAACAATCAAGCAACTTAGTGAATTTGATTGATTCATTTTTTACGGCTTATCAACCTAATAGCTTAGGGAAACACGCTTGTGGTATGTGTTTTGCTCTCACACGTGTTAAATACGCAAGATATTGCTTGTCAGTGGAATTTTAGAGAAAAAAACTCTCCTTAAATCCTTAAAGCAGTTCGTTTTGGGTCATGCTAAATTTGTAAAACGTTCGTAATGTCCTTTGGTATAAGTGATCAATTTACTTTCATCAGTTTATCTCTGTTTAGCCATATCCACTTTGTATTGAAGGAAAATGTTACTATCTACCGTTTTTGATAACATACAACGTTCTCCCGGGCTGATAAGATGGCCTCCATTTCACAAGGGGAAAAGAAAAATAAATTGGTGTAGAGTACATTGAATGTTACTGGCATTTCGTCCTGATTTCTTGATTGGCCGAATTCAAAACACATTTCTTTTTATAGATTTATTACAGATTTCGGAAATTCTAATATTTAGGTGTGTGTGAAGTGGGGGTGGAATTATGTGTTTAATTCAGGGAATAAATTATGGAAGTGATAATTGAAAGTTTTTTGTCTCTAGATTTGAATTGCTTGCGGAAAATTCTGAAGTCAAATGTTTGCAACCAGTTTCCAAATCTGTGAAATCCAAATGTTTTTTTTTCCACTTATAACAAATTTTCTTTCTAATTCTTCTCTATAT
>CAHIKZ030001937.1:517500-547500 GCA_903632075.3 Acanthosepion pharaonis
TTCGAACACCGACAACTTGCGCCTCAGCGGAATAAGCAATTATATTGCCCGTTAAACAGGCCCAGTTCATGATCGCAGAATAATGCGTTCTTCCTCCTTTGCATATAGATGAGGGCAAGAAGTTATTAAAATAAATTTCAGGCGGTATATCTTCGTTTTATTTAGTTTCTCTGTGCAGGGAATTAACTGAAAGAAAGTGGCGTATGAATAAATCCTGTAGGCATGAACACCTGAAAACCTTGCGTAGGTCTACGAAGTTTCAATGCAGTTATCGGCAACTTAAAAAGGTGCTTAATAAACCGTTCTTTATTTCCCTGGCTCCGGTTAAAATGAAATTGATTTTGACGGTTTATTAACCTTTTGTTTAAAGTCGGACAATATTTTTTAAATTATAAGAAATTTTATTAGATAATAATGATTTACAGATACAAGTTATACTAATTAACCCATACATAGGGGGAGAAGGTATTTGCGCAGAAGTGAATATAACAAACCCGAATTGGAACTCGGCTCTCAAATTAACAATTCTGAGCCGTTATCCATTACACCACCCCCACGGTTACCCATCTAGGTACTGACCAGTCTCGACGTTGCTTAACTTCGGTGATCGTACGCGATATGACCGTAGCTTCTAGCAGCATTTTGGAATAACTTATGACGTATTTATTAAATGATATGACAAGGCAAATTTTATATATATATATATATATATATATATATATATATATATATATATATATATATATATATATATATATATATATATATATTTATATATATATATATATATATATATATATATATATATTATTATATATATATATATATATATATATATATATATATATATGATAAGCAAACAAAAAATATATATATATATTATTTTGCCTTATTAAAAATATATATATATATATATATATATATATATATATATATATATATATATATATATATATATATATATATATATATATATATATATATATATATATATATATATATATTAGCCGGACAATGAAGAGGGAAGCATGAATCTATAATTTTAATTTCCGTTTTCTGATGCTGGATTAAAATAAGCATTTGTTTTGCACTTTTGCTTCTAAAATCAAAATTATCTCAATCCCTACGACTGCTATCAACACATATAATGTAACTGCTAGGCTCAGTGGTACAGTCAGGGACGGGGAAAAGTGGGTACTGTGAGACAATATTCTAGTAAGAACTATAACGATTTACTAAGTGTAGCTTAGATATGTCCAAACGCTAAAAGTATAGACCACCCAGTGAGGATCGAACCTCACTATTCGCGCGTAATTGTTGAAGCACGACAAACTGGCTATTACACGACATCGAGGCGCCCTCGTAAAAACTCTAGTGATTTATTTACAAAGCTTGTGGCTTAGCTGTGGAAAAAGGACGAAAGTATGGGGCACCCAGTGAGGATCGAACTCACTAATGTTTCGACACAGAACCTAACAATAGTGAGTTTGATCCTCACTAGGCGCACCATCCTTTCGTTATATCTCTATTTATACTGGATCCACGCGATTATATATATATTATATACTATATATATATATATATATATATATATATATATATATATATATATATATATATGTAGGGGAGTTACCAATAAGAACCTTACTTTAGTCTGATGAAGTCCTTTTAGAAGACGAAGCGTGTTACATATACTCCTTTCACATTATTATTCAACTGCCTGACATACATATATATATATATATATATATATATATATATATATATATATATATATATATATATATATATATATATATATATAAAGAACAGTAAGATATATAATCCGGTGTTCTTATTGATATTTTTTTTTTTACAAAATAGTACTCAATGTAAATTTACAAGCATTAATATTATAAATTAATTGATTTAAAATATGGTTTTTAAACATGGTTAGAACTGTGTAATATAAAAAACATATTTTAAATCAATTAATTTATAATATATATTGTGTGTATTTAGGCAGCATTTTTTCATTCATACATGTTTCATTAAATAATATAGACAAGTGTTGTCTATTTATTTTATGTAAATTCTTTTCATATCGTCTGATAAGCTTAATAACATTATCATTAAACGAAGAAAGAAAATCACAATATCGATCCATATTTTTTAATCCAATCTAAGCTTTCGGCTTACATAACCCATTATCAAAGATATCAATTATTGTACAACATATTAAGCAATATACGGACAAGACAGTGATGATAGTCTGTGATTGTTTACATGGATGATTTCCAAGCAACGATAAACACGTGCATATAAGACGCTGGAAGCGAAAATCGCACCGCAGCTCATGACGTCACACATGACCACATACTTAATACTTCTTGAATTCACTCTCGCGTTATTAAGGTTATCAGACGTTATGAAAAAAATTTACATAAAATAAATAGACAACACTTGTCTATATTATTTAATGAAACATGGATGAATATATATATATATATATATATATATATATATATATATATATATATATATATGTGTTTTCAACATTATCATTATCTGATATCTATCTATCTATCTATCTCTCTCTCTCTCTCTCTCTCTATATATATATATATATATATATATATATATATATATATATATATATATATATATATATATCAGGCAGTTGAATAATAATGCGAAAGAATTATATGTAACGCACTGCACAGGTCATGCAGATACACGATGTATATTATTAGTTGATTACTAACAATACAACGTCAGTTTAAAAATAATTTTAAAAAATGGAGGATGGCCCTAAAAAGGGTGGTGAAAAAAAATGGCAGAGGCCATAATAGTGCTCCAAAAAACACGCCCAACCCCGATCGGGCGTTTTGAGACGCGCCTGCCCTGCTAAGTAAAGACTTTGAAATATGTAATGTAAATATATATATATATCTAAAACAAGAATGCTGAATGTTTGCCTTTGTTCCAATGGTGGAGCTGCTGTCTGACATTTGATAAGGATTCTGCTGTTTGTGTCTGATCAGTGAGAATTGTTGATATGACAATCAATAGAGAATAAAATATGACCTTTTCTTAAATGGCCAGCGAATAAAAAAAAATGTATTCTGGGAGTTGCAGGCAAATCGAAAGTCCAGAAATAAACGGAAAATGTGAGACTTAGTCTCTTATAAGGCGATTGTGTGTTTCTGTTTCAAACACGCACGCAGAGGCGCGCACGCGCAAACACACACACAGAGTTTTTGACTGGTAGAATCGACTGCAATAGACAGATATGAAAAGACAGTATCGATAGAGAGATATAAATGTTGGGATAAAAGTGAGATGAACTCATTCGCATAGATAAATATGAAGATTCTTATATATGAACAGATTGAGAATGATGGTCCCACCGACAGAGGGACAGACATACAGATAGACGTAAACAGATTCAGATTAGTAGATAAAGGGGTTATATATATATATATATATATATATATATATATATATATATATATATATATATATATATATGGGAAGAGTCTTAGATAAAGATAGATATAGCCATATAAATAGAAACATAGATCTAAACAGCAATGTACATAAATGTGAATAGATAGATAGATATATAGATAGATAACAGCTATGTAGTTTTAGATATGGACAAACCGAGACAAATATATTCATAGATAGATGCAAGAAGATTGAGATTGACATAGATAAATGTATATATATATATATATATATATATATATATATATATATATATATATATATAGATATATATGTGTGTGTGTGTGTGTGTGTGTATACTGTAACAGTGCATTTCTTGCCTTGTTCAATTGTAACATACGGAAAATGTTCGTGAATATGAAAGGATTATGATCAAAATAAGAAGACATACTGTTTGTAATTTATTCAATCAGACATGCCTAAAAGAGAATTTGTTGTCTAAATACACACACACAGTGTGTGTGTGTGAAGAGATATGAACAGATTTAGGCAGATGATCCGACATACTGATAGATAGATGTAAACAAAATGATACAGGTATTTAATTGTGAATGGATAAATATATCGAGAAATATGAAGAGACTGAGATTTATGGGTTAAAGTGCTTAATATCAGGGATAGACCAAGTGTAAATATAAAAGTGGACTTTGATGTCCACACCCAGTAGCGATAGTCTGTTTCATGTTTAAATGCAGTTATCATGCTTAAAGATTGCGTTTAAGCATGAAACAGATTGTTGCTTCTAGGTGTTGACTCTAACATCTAACCATGGACCTAGGTTGTTTCTAATTGTCATCAGCGACCTTCCTGATGATATCCATTCTCAAATCAGTATCTATTCATTTCACCTTCTCGGACAAACATTTTTCGCTGACATGAAGTGGAAAGATTATATTGAATCAATTACGACGTCGGCTGCTACCGAATTTTGTCTAGCACTGTGTCGTGCTAGACAATTTTCTCGCCAGAATATATCTTACATATTTATAAGTCTACCATTCGCTAGCACTTATTTTGAATATTGCTGCCACACGTGATCTACATATTTATCGATCCTCGTTAAAATCAAACGAATAATCTGCAATGATATTGGTTCTGACCTGGAATCTCGTTTTCAGTCCCTTTCCACCGCCGTAATGTAGCTTCTCTCTGACTTTTTCCGTAAATACTTTCATGGTAATTGTTCTGAAGAAATTTCCTCTATGTTATCTAGACTTTATGAATTTAAGTGCAGTGCAAGATTGTTCTCATCATTTTACAGTTGAAATAGCCAGATGTAACCGTAAGTTCTATGCTAACAGTTTCTTCTCTCGCTTGTGGAAATCTCCTCCGGTTGCTTGATCCCCAGCTAAATTTGATCTCCAAAAATTTAAATGCAATGCTCATCGTTATCTTCTGTCTTCCTAATTATTTTTCATTATTGTTCTCTCTCCTTAATAGTATTTTTTCTCATATTATCTAATACTCAGTAACCACTTGCATCTTAGTAGCATTATTGCCTTGCTTGGGTTAAATTATATATATATATATATATATATATATATATATATATATATATATATATATATAAAATATGTGGTAGTTTAATTTATATTTACAATGAATCATTCATACAAAACCTAAATTAGTAAAGTTAATGATAAAATGATTAAGAAAAATCCCTTCGCTAACAAAATTTAGCTAATTTACTTTTTGTATGAATGATTCATTATAATATATATATATATATATATATATATATATATATATATATATATATATATATTAATAAGTGTGCTATATTTATGGGATAAAGTGCTCAATACCAGACATAGAGCGTGTGTAAATATACAAGTGAACATTGAAGTCAACATTTAGAAGCGACAGGCTGTTTCATTCTAGACGCAATCGTCATGCCAGAAGTATATATATATATATATATATATATATATATATATATATATATATATATCATGCTAGACGCAATCGTCAGACCACGACGATTGCGTCTAGCATGAAACAAGCCTGTCACCTCTAAGTGTTGATTTCAATGTTCATTTTATATATATATATATATATATATATATATATATATATATATATATGTGTGTATGTGTGTGTGTGTGCGCGTGTGTGTGGGTGTGGGTGTGTGTGTGTTTGTATAACAAATTTGCTCGATCATGTGCAAGATAACTGTACAGATATACACTTATGTATACTTGCTTGCCTTTAAATAGGATATATTATGATGCATTTATTGCGAACTGATTTACAAATATCGCTAAAATATAATTTCGACGAATTAGTCACATAAAGCATCTTTTCTGAAAATGGTATAATTTAATGTCGTTAAGTGTTAATCTTATTCTCATAAATTTGGAATTATTTGGAACAAGCTTTTTTTTCTTTTGCATCTTTCTTACCCTCTTTTCCTCGTACTTATATATACAGGCGAGCAATCACGCATATCGGAGAGTTACACAATATTGTCTCCTCCTCCCCCTCCACCAACTTCCAGAAAATTCATGCGTAACTTTAGAGGCGAATGTGCAGATGCAAGCAAACATATTAATAGTGTATAGCAAAGTAGATCCTCGATTTGAGCGCCAATGATTCATGCGTACAGAATCTAATAGACAAATTGAGAAATTCGGTACATAACAACATCCGGCTTTTATGTTTGAGCTCAAAATCACTTTTCTTTTTCTTTTTTTTCTTTTCTTTTGGTATTAAAAAGAAATCATTAACAATTCCTGACACATGCCTGCATTTACTGCGAAGTTACCATAGACTTCTTTGTAGAGCTTCCACAGAACGTTGATCCAGATTAATCAAAAACTGCAAACTGTGGAATGTAACACGATTTTCACAATAAATAAATAAAATAAGAAAAATAAATAATATTGGCATTCTCTGCGATTAACCTTTTAAAGAAAATATACATAGAAACAATATGGAGATGAGTAATCCAAGTCAGAATCAAGTATCAATGAACCCCCCCCCCACACATATACTACACTATATATATATATATATATATATATATATATATATATATATATATAATATATTATTATATATATATTACATATATTATTTTTTATAATATATATATATATATTATATATTATGTATAATATTATATATATTATATAATATTATATATATAAAAAAAATGCATATTATATGAATACAGACACACATGTACACTCACATATATACATATATATGTATATTGTCTTTTATATATATATATATTATTTATATCTGAATTTTTACACAGACACACACACACAAACACACAGACACACACACACACACACACACACATATATATATATATATATAAAATATATATTAGATGAACACACACATATATATATATATATATATATATATATATATATATATATATATATATATATATATATATATATATATATATATCAAATAATGTATATTATATGAATACACACACACACACACACATATATATATGCCTATATATGTATATTGATTTTTTACTGGTATATTTTATTTGTACCTGAATTTTACACACACACACACACACACACACACACACACACACACACACATATATATATATACAATATATATAAATATATAAATAATTGTCTATATATATGAGAAAGGACACACAGTTTTATCATATATATATATATATATATATATATATATATATATATATATATATATATATATATATATATATATATTAAATTTATTGCATAAACGTTTTTTAATGGATACGTATATTTGAGTAGATAAAGTGTTTTTTACTTATCAATTAAACAGCATATTTATTTATTTCCATTTACCGGCCTGAATATTCTATCGAAACGCACATTTTTTCTAACAAGATTTCTCGAATATTCAGGCAGTAGATGGAATATAAATAAATATACTTTTTAATCAATAAAAACAGCGAATCTACTCAAATGTTGGTTTCCTTAAAAAAAAAATAACGTTTAAGCAATACATTAAAATATATCGGATTAATCAATAAAAAAAAATCCGTTCATACGTGTATACAGGGTGCGATGGGTAAATTGTCGCCATTATATATTTTTAATTTCTTTTGTTTTTGATTTTGGCGGCTGTATAATATCGTAGGTCATCATTGAGAAGAAGAGCACCATGACGCAATTCGATCCGCCAGACATTTGGGAACGACATGCTGCTCTGCTTGGCATTCGCGCCGGAAGCTCCAATACAAACAATCTGAAGACAGTACTCTCACACCTATAATAAGTAGGAGTAGTAAGAGTAACGAGGGAGTGAGTCAGTCAGTCAGTGAGTCGATGTCGGACGACAGTTAGTCGAATAGGAAAGTATCAGCGACCACCACTAGATTACTCTGCGTAATGCCTATTATATCAAGGTCCTAACGTTTTGTACGTCGAACCTATTTTAGGACCGACTTAGTACAAATACAAGCCTCCATTGTGAAGCCACTCCACAACAGATAGCTAGATATATATATATATAGAGAGAAAGTGAGAGAGAGATAGTGGGTGAGAGAGTGAGAGAGAGAGAAAGGGAGAAAGAGAGATGAATAATATTATGGATGTTATATTATTATGTTAAGAGTGAGTTTCGTGCTCATGCAAGTAAAATTGCTTCCTGGCGGTAAATAATGACATTGACTGCGATATCACGCCGATATTGATGAATAAAGTCGGAAAGATCGAAGCGATTTTATGAATGACAATGTGAAATTCTGATATTTATACAGCAGAATAGAAACGCTTGAGTCGTGCATATCTTTTGCCATATCAACATTTGTTGACTTATTTAATGTCGAAATCTGATTTTTTTATTCTTATATTTGTGCCTATACGTAGACATTGATCGGATTCATACGTGAATTTATAAGCAGACATAGGTCGTGTTTAATACATTGGTCGAATCCATACTTGAATTTATATGTAGACAGAAGTCGTGTTTAACACATTGGTCGTACTCATACTTGAATCTTTAAATAGATATAAGTTGTGTCTAATATACGAGTCTAAACGTTGGTCGATTTATACTTGAATCTATATAGTAAAATTCCCCGAACAAGTCTGTGGATAAGACAAATTGGTATAAGAATGACAATTGGTAAAAATCTTAGATTTGCTGATGCATTTTGTCTTCCAACTTTATCAAGACAAAAATGAAAGCGAAATGTTTTTGTTTTCAGAGTTACATTAAATGCAAAACACAAAATGCATCAGATTTTTTCCAATTGTCATTCTTATACCAATTTGTCTTCAATGTTGGAAGTGAATAAAATTATTGATTAATCAAAAACAATAAAGTAATATATATATATATATATATATATATATATATATATATATATAGTAAAAATCCCAGAACAATTCTGTGTAGAAGAAAAATTGGTATAAGAATGATAATAGGAAAAAATCTTAGATTTGCTGATGCATTTTGTCTTCCAAATTTATCAATGCAAAAATGAAAGCGAAATGTTTTTCTTTAAATAATTACATTAAATCCAAAATTTAAAAAAAGAGAGAGACGCTTCAATTTTGCCTTGATAAAGTCGGAGGACGAAACGCGTCGGTAAAAAATAAGATTTTTTTTCCTATTGTCATTTTTATACCATTTGAATCTATATGTGAACATTGGCTGGGATCATACTTGAGCGTATAGATAAGTTTGGTCGAATCTATTACGCTAAGAAATTATACGTCAGTTTATAAATAAACATTGGTTGAATTTATAGGTTAAAATTGCTGATGGCAATACTTGAGATTAACTTTGTTCATAAATATACTTGAATTTATATATAAACATTGGTCATGTTTATATTTGAGTCTATAAATGAAATCGGTTTCAATCCCTTTCCCGCCTCCGTAAGTTTGCTTCCCTGTGCCTTTTCTATAAATACTTTCATGGTAATTGTTCTGATGAACTTTCCTCTATACTACCTTCACTTTATAAATATAAGTTCCGTACTAGACTTACGGCAAGATCTCATTATTTTATAAGTGATTTGGCTAGATATACCGTAAGTTCTATGCTAAGAGTTTCTTTTATCGCACCTCGCGCTTGGGGAAATCTATTCCGGTTTCTTGCTACTCAGTCAAGTTTGATGCATAAAAATTTAAATGCAATGTCAATTGTTATCTTGTCTTCTTAATTCTTGTTCTTTTATTGTCCTCCCTCATTAATAGTAGTTTTTTTCTCATATACTCTAACACTCAGTAACCACTTGCGTCTTAGTAACTTTATTGCCTTGCTTGGGGTGAAATGATTAAAAAAAATACGTAAATATTGGTCATATGTATACTTGAGTCTATATGAAGATATTGATCCTGCAAGCATCCACTGACCCCTTTTGTAGAGTTTTAACCCTTTGCAGACAATCGGAAAGTGCGATCATCGAAGTTAAGCAGCGTCGAGTTGGTCAGTATCTAGATGGATGACCGCTTAGGAATATCAGGCGTTGTAAGCTTGGATGTGTATGTGTGTGATATAGTGAATAATGGCTCGGAATTGTTAATCGAAGAGCTGAGTTCCAATTCCCGTTGGGTTCGTTATATTCACATACGCGTAAATATCTTCGTGTAAAGTTTGAATCCACTTCTTCAACCTCTAGTTATGGGTTAATTAGTAAGACTTTCTTTTTACAGTAAGGTTCGCCCCTGTAAAAAGGCCCGGGGTTTACTCCAGGTAGAGGGTTACATTAAGGGGCAGTTTATATAGGTAGAAGGGGAAGATAACGGTTAACTCTAGACTTGAACAATTAAAGATTGTAGTGATCGGGGAAATATCCTCTTGGGAGTCGCTTCCACAGAGCATTGGTTCGCAGAAAGAAGCTGTTTGAGTGGAACTTACTTCTCACTGATGGAATTATGAGTGAATGTCCGTGGTTTGCTACAATGACTTTTATCACTAAATGATTAGTATCTAAAAAATTCTTACAGTTTAAAAATATTTCTGGATTTAAATAACCAGCATAGGTTTTCTAAGCCATAGAAAACGAATCAATCAGTCATAAAAAAAAAACATATTGAAGGAGTTCAGTATTCACCTTTCATGGTATCTATTACATAATAGTTAAATGAGCTGAATGTAAAAGTGCAAAGGACACGATTTATAGGACACTCTTAGTGCTTTTGAGATGAAACACTATTTTTAACTTAAACCAGGAGAAAGTAATATTAATCACATGTGTTTCATGCTAATATCAACAGAGAAAAATATACTGCACTCAGATGTCTAAATTAATGAGTTCCAAGAAAGATTTTCCGGCTTTAACAACTTCACCAATAACTCCGCGTCGAGGAGCAAGATTATAAGCGTCTATGTTGGCACATTTTTATCCAAATCTTGGTTCAAATTATCCCTGGATTAAATGTTTGGCTCCAAAGATGATATCAGTGTTCGGAAGCTCATATGCGGGTGAGCAATTATTTACTTTGATGAACTTCAATAACTTTCGACTTCACTCACAGTTTAATGATATGCATCTAAGTCTAATACTGAAAGTGGATATAATTCACTTTATCGTGCCAAACCTGGATGCACAGGTCCATACTAATCAGTGCGCAAATATCAGCGATCAATAATACAAGCATGAGACTGTTTAATGAAGGTAGATAGATACGTCAATTCGTTTACTTCTTTAAAATCACGCGAACAAGACAGTAGAATAAACGCCCATTCCTTATTCCTCACCTCAGATGTGATTATCTTATTACATTTTTTCTTGCTATATTTACTTTCGTATTACTGCTCTTGGGAAAGACCAGAGTGTAGCGCAACTCTCCACGTTCATGAGCTAAACAGCAGGGTATACTGGGATATCTAGCCTTGGCTGACAACCAGTCCAGGAGAGGACCATTCTTAGTTCAAAACCGTGGACAAGGTGAAGAGAAACAACCATATTATATGTCGTAATTCACAGATAGTAAAGAGAAGGAATCAGGGGTCCGTCATTACCGTACTACGACCTTATAGGACATAAAAAATATGTCATCATCTTATAGCATATTTTTAATTCCTTGCCCGTATATATATATATATATATATATATATATATATATATATATATATATATTAGATTGTGTAGTATCTGATATCGTAAAGAAGTAATCATGGGGATGATCATGAAAAAGTGAAATTTTCGAAAGTACTCGGCCTAGCAATATCAATTCCATCTGACAACAATTTAAATCTAAGGATCGCGTTATTCAATGAATTGTTAGTAAGTTAATGCCTTATTAAGTCTTGTTAGCGAATAGAGTTCGCCATGAATTACATTAATATCGCTAATTAATTATCTGTATGTTTAACTCTTTATGATATATATATATATATATATATATATATATATATATATATATATATATATATGTATGTGTGTGTATATATATATATATATATATATATATGTATATATATATAATATATATAATATATATGTATATATATATATGGTCTTAATTTATTCCATTGGAATCTTAAATACGATCCAATTCATCAGACCTACAAATTCAAAAAGAAAACAGAAAAAACAACTCCGGAAATAAAAAGTAGAATTTAGAGAGAGTGTAAGTATGAGAGTATGGACAAATGTTAGAGCTAAAGAGAGGGGTAACAGACGAGAGAAGGTGGGAGATTAAAACTTAACAGAGAGAAGTTTTAGAGAGGTGAGTTAAAGACGGTTTAAGTGAGAGAAATAACTTTGCTATGGATAAAGACTCCTTATTTAATGTTGGTTGCTTCCCTTTTATTTCAATAGCCTCCAGAATTTGGAATCTTGCCTTGCAATATGTCGGTAGGACTCCATGAATATTTAAATGAGATCTACGTCTTTCTGACCATAGCTCAATTAGATCTCATTTAAATATACATGGAGTCCTACCGGACACTTTTCGTAATATGCTTGTTGAGAACACTAATATAATAGCATCATCTACATGTAAAAAAAAGACTAAAAATAATGGAAGCTTTATTAATAACAACAAAAAAAACAACACTTCATAATATTAACTTTGAACATGGACATAATATTTTGACCGTGTTTTGAAAAATGAAAACATTTTATAAAACATACATACAACAAACTATTACTTATTTTAACAGTTAAAATATAATCCTTGAAAATGGCTAAATGTATAGCCGAAAGCGCTCTGAAAAAAAGAACATTCGGACAGTTTTTATATAATTTATCATCTGAAAAGAAAAAAATTATTAGATCGCATGAGAAATTGTATAAAAAAGTAAATAAAAGCACCTTGTCTGTCGTTTTCAATGAAATGTGCATGAAAGAAGGATTGCTGCCTAAATACATATATATATATATATATATATATATATATATATATATATATATATATGAGCATTTATTTCAAGCAAGGCAGGGAGTGCTATTAGCACGTAAGGGGTTACTGAAGGTAGAGAACAAGAGTAAGGAGGCGTGTTCGGGGAGAAGATAAAGAGACAGACGCGGAACAAGATCAAGGTTTCGGAAGATGTCGTTTGACATTACACTTGAGTATTCGAAGATTATAGTTATCTGGGAAGCAAGTAAGAGGAAGAGAATTCCATAGGCGGGAAATGTGAGGGAAAAAACTGTTTGAGTAGAAGAGACAGTTACATTTAACTGTTTCGAAAGTGAAAGGGTGGGACCGAGATGCCAACCTAGTAGCTCGCTTAAATTCCTGTAGTCTGGGAACCAGAGAAAGAAACTTGTCGGAAGAGTTGCCCTGAAAATATTTATAGAAGAGACAGAGGGAAGCTACATCACGTCTGTGAGAAAGCGACTGTAGACTAGATGAAAATAATTTCCATTTTGTTAAGAACATTTGGTCTGAAGAGATGAATATATAGAAATATTCACGAAATAAATTATAACTAAAAATGAATCTTTAAGGTTTTCTTCTTGATTATTATTATTATTATTATTATTATGCTCTGTAGTTTACATTGAGCTCTCTCTGGATTAATATCCTCCTTGGTATTATCCCTACCAGTCACAAATTGGTAATATATATATATATATATATATATATATATATATATATATATAAGAAATATACAGAAAAATTTATGGAAAAATCTTAATATGCAATTATGTTGTAAATTAATGTTAATATAAAGTCGACGTCGGACGTTTAGGTCCATATATTTTAACTTACATATATATATATATATATATATATATATATATATATATATAGTCAGTTCAGAATTCCCTGAACACATGAAGAAGACCGGGGAGTACAACGGCTGGAACATTGTGATAACAACAACAAAGATGAGGACAATAGTCCGAATATAAATAATGTAAATAATGATAATTCCTCATTCCAGGAATTCAGACAGAAACTAAAGAGAGTGTTGTTGTATTAAGGAAACTTGGCACCAATTATTCTCCAGCATAGGCCATGACTAGAGTGAATAAGCATTGAGTGAAGGGAGAAGCAGCAGCAGCAGCAGCAAATGAAGAAGATGCAAGTTTATTATTATAACTATATGCATTCGCCTGTTTTAGTCAAATTTGGGATTCGCTTTGGTATCTAAACTTAAATTTAAGAAAATTTCTTTATAGCTGAAACTTGAATGACTCCTGCTAGTAAGCTTTCGTTGTCTAACTGGTAATGCGCTGCCACAGGAAGACAGGTTTTCGAGTTCAAATCTCGCCCTAAGGCTTGTTCTTTATTTTTCGTTCCGCGCCGTTTACTCGTAGAATAACGATAAGAATCAATGGAAATAAGATGGAAGACATATTTGTCCGCACATTGGTGAACTACTGCATAATTGCAAACGAAACGTTAGTTGTTATTTTAGCACATGACGTTAATTATGCCTGATTGCGGAAGAAGATTATGGATGCTGCAAATAGATACATGTGCACACTTATCCCGGTATGTCTTCTGCTGGGAAGAGCGGGTTGTCGCTCCCAAAGGCACCCATGCGCGCGCATTCACGGACAAGCAGAGAGTCGTTCATATTCCCATCTGAGATGATCTCATGCTATTAACGGCGACGGTGACTAGATTCTGATCTTAGAATGTAGTGACGTCATTCGATTTGTTACGCCATTTTTTTTGATACAGCGTCTATTTGCTATAATGTCTTGTGGGATCATTCGACAATTGAACGAAGCGAACTAAGAAAACGGATAAAGAAGAAATGCATCTTAAAAAGATCACTTGATGGATAAAGAACTCGAGATTATTGACAAAAATGTTGGGTTTAATAACGCTATTATGGTGATTATCATCACCATCACACACATACATACAGATCATACGACAAGCATTCATTGGCTAATCTCCTCAAAATTAGCTCGCTGACTGGTCAGTTCCGACCAATCAGATCGCCTGCACGCGAGGAATGAAATTTTCTGCGCACTAACCTGGAGCCGATCACGTGATACACCACCTTATATAAACAAAAGATGAATAGGTCTTCCCTCTCCGTTTTCTTTTTCGTTTCCTTCCTTGCTGCCAAAATGTGACCTTCAAGAACTCTTGTCTTGGCCTTGCGGTCAGACGTTAAAGAACATTACCAATATTCACTCAAGTACGAACTCTTAACTCTTCTGAACTCTACTAACTTTTCCAACTCACGTCTTTGCTTGTCCGTTTCCACGTCATTCATGATCAAAGTTAAATAAATATGGTTGGGTCCGCCACATCTGATTGATAATCCTTCACATTTTTATTGTTGATCCGTCGTCTGTTTAGCACCCCGTTACACTAGGACAAACACAATTGAGATATATCTTTCTTTTTAATAATTACAATATGGAAACAGCGACAAGGAGGAAAAATCAAACAAACTCTTAACTGAGAATTGAAAATGTGAATAAAAACCTATCGCAGATGACCAGTCATAGACATAATTACAGAGAGGACATCTAAAAAAGAATTACGGTATATCTTATCATTGTAAGCCAGAACAAATGCCTCAATAACTGACAAAAAAAAAAAAAAAAAAAAACCGTAAAAAACAGCAAATAAGGTGAAGAAATGCTTGTAACTGTATGTTGTAACCTAGGAAAAGGTTACTGAATAAGAATAACCAAAACGAAGGTTGGAAATGGAACGATAATATTTATAACAGAAACAATATACAAGATTCGCCAGCGGCGTGTAGTAAGTAATCAACTGCTAGTGGTGAGCTAGAAATGAATGAAAGTGAAACGCAAGTGAATTCCAAGTGAATCCAAATGACTACCAGTATATAGGACTTGTGATATTACGGAGTAACTTACTCCCTTTTTTTGTTGTAACCTAAGAAAAAGTTACTGAATACGAATAACCAAAAAGAATGTTGGAAATCAAACGATAATATTTATAACAGAAACAATATACAAGATTTTTCAGCGGCGTGTAGTAAGTAAACTGTTGTTCATGATGACGGTCGTCTTTGAATATAGAATCCAGAGGTTAGCAGTGAATATTTCGAAGACAGTAGGAAAGCGTTGTTCAGGTTAGCAGTGGATATTTTGGTAAAAGTAGTAGAGCGTAGTTATTCCTTCTGTTCCGCTTCGTCTGACAAGCTGGCACTGGACATTCGGATAGAGTAAACAAAATGGCCGCCTTTATACACGACGGATTGAATATTCTACATCTTCTGATTGGTTAACCTTCCATTGGTGGACTATAAAGTGAGTCAAGTCATTTGGGTTGGCTCACTAGTAGATATATATACACAAAAAACTGCAACGTAAACAACTGTTAGTAGTGAGCTAAAAGGGAATGAACCTGAATTCCAAGTGGCGATATTCACTAACCGCCTCCGGTCGGATGTGGCACAAGGCCGAGTTTATTGTGGGGTATCCGAGCCCATAGGCTCGGCTAAATTTCCCCGGAGACCCCGTAAAAAACGTGGTCGAATAGCTGTCTCCTGAGACGAGACTCTGCCCTTCGACATGGCCTCGTCTGGGGATCCTTTCTACCCGGTGGCAGAGACTTTGGTTAACACACTTGGAATATTCAGCCACACGAGGGTTGCATGTGGCACAAGGCCGGGGTTAACGTGGGTTCTTCGAGCCCGTAGGTTCGACCAAGAAATGCCCGTAGAACCCGCATAAATGGGACCGGTTTGGTCAACGAGGCTCTGCCCTTCGGCATAGCCTCGTCCAGGTTCCTCTCTGCTCAGAGGCAGAGAGTTCGACCTGCCAGCTGAAAAGATTTCGGCTGGACTAGCCAACACACTTGGAAGTGAATCTCAAGTGTCTCTATTGCATTTATACGGATTGGGACATGCCCATTATAGTCCATAGGTGCGGTATAATACTGTATCAAAAAGAAATAGAATAATCGGGCGCCATGGAGACTGTGAAAGAATAGAAATATGAAAGCTAGGATCGTGCTTGTAACAGTAAGGACGCATTGTGTAAAACAAAAACAAAACGGGAATCGAGATTGAAAGAGTTGAAAATCCAAACAAAAGTTAAGACTCTACAGAGAATTGTTGGGGTCTGTAAGGTTATTGAGAAAGGTGCAGTATATCTTAGGGGACTTACTGTCATTTATTTCTCAATGATGACCTCTGTGATGACCGCGCTCTTAAAGTCATTTTGTCAAGTGTCAATTCTTATCGATCCTCCTTTTATTTATAATTGCACTTCTTATCACCTCTTTCATTCATATCACGCAATTCATCCAGTAACCGTCTATCTGAGTGGCTCTTGTGCCTTGTATCGTATGAATTCTAATATGAAGAAGATATCTGCCCAGAACAGACAAATACATAAACAATAATAGTTATAATAATAAACTTGCGGATGTACGAATGAAATTTGCAATTAATTGCAATTATTGATTTCTCTCGCTTATTCTTTTCTTTTTATTATTTTTCATTGATCTTACTCTCATTTAAAACAGTCGTTATTATTACCTTTTTCATTGATTATTCTTATGATATCCAACACCTTTTTCAATATCTTCACAGACCCCAACAACATGATCTATAGACTCTCAACCTATTCTTCTTCTGATTGAATGAATGGCAGTAAGTCTCCCAAGATTACCAACACCTTTTTCAATATCTTCACAGACTTCACGTGATCTGTAGAGTTTCAACTTCTTCCACATGATGAGTGCTCATCCTAATGCTGGCCTATACTTTGAGAATAAAAGACTTTCCTCAATGTAACAACACCTTTCTTAATATTTAAGTTGTTTTCAGTTACGCCAACGACTTTATGATTCCCTGTTTTTCTTCTCGTATTTATTACCTCCGATTCCTTTCCAGTATCATTCTAAATGCATCGATAATGGCTGAGATCAGAAGTTTTTTGTAAAACATATAAAAAATTTTATATGATCCCAGAAAAATAGCTACTCGCGTGTACGAATTTTCCGCGTCGCGAAAGTTACTCAAAACTCTGTTATAAGAAACTTAAAAAATTGTGGGCCACAAAACGACCGTTACTAAAAACAATAAAATAAAAGTTAAAAACGAAAACATAAAGCCGGCTGTATATTTAGCGATTCTTGATAACATCAAAAGATGAATCAGCAATATTATTGATCCAGACCTGGCATCTCAGATCCAGTCCGTTTCCCACCACCGTAATGTAGCTTCCCTGTGCCTTGTTAATTGTTCGGATGAACTCTTCGTTATGGTACTTTATGAATTTAAGCGGCAAGGTCTCATCAATTCACAGGTGAATTGGCTAGATATAACCGTAAGTTCTATGCTGTTATATAGGAATAAAGTGTCGCTGCTGACACTGGAGTTTGAACACAGATCACCAGAGGGCAAGCACAGGCGATCCCATTTTGAATAAGTAGATCACGTGATGGTAAAGGAAATGTATATATGGGAATTAGCGTGGCGTCTAATTGATCACCATTTCTATTCTATCCTCTGTTACTATACGGATCGCTTTTCTCTATGCTATTCGTTAGATTATTTCTCTATTCGGATCGCTATTCGGTGGCTACTGTTCGAGCGAGTATTATCGAGCAAGTACTATCAGCGAAAGTGTTATTCGAAGGCGTCTAACACTAGTATTGTTCAACGGCGTTACTATAGTTCTATCTGCGATTACAAAGTCTCTACTACAACGAGCATTACCGATGTGACAACGAGTATTTGTTGACATTAAGAAAAAAGTAGCCACGAGTGTTCGTTGACATCAGAAAATAGGCTAACAGTTTCTTGCCCTTCTCGCTTGTAGAATTCTCTTCCGGCTTCATGCTTCCCAGCCAATTTCGATTTTTAAAAATTTAAATGCAATGTCAATCGTCATCTTCTGTCTTCTTTACTTTTTCTATTCTTATCGCTTTCTAATGTTTCTTCTTCTTTTTCTACACTCAGTAACCCCTTGTTTCTTCGTGGATTCGCTGTTTTACATGAAGTGACATAATTAAAAAAAAATGGACACTGAAAAATGATCTGTCCGACCTATTTCCTCAAATCCGTATTTCAATGACTGAATATCAGGATACCGATTTTGGGAAGTAGGTATGTCCGAGAACTTTTCAGCGCCCCCTTCTATCTTTGAAAAAAGTAAGGACATCGTCTGCGGTTAAAGTGCTTCGGGTTTATTTTGAAAGTGTCTACGTTAACAAGATATTTATCGTATTTGACATGTGGTGAGGTTTAAGATAGGCTCAGAAAAATTAAGATTTCGTTTCCTTGAATCCGATGACAATGTTGTATTTTTTTTTTTTTTCTTTTTCTATTAGTTTCAAGGAGATACCATTCTCGGATTCTAATTAACAGATTTAGTTTCTCTTATTTATATAGATTTTCAGTCGGGAAGTAGGAGAACATTTTTTTCTTTTATTGAAGTGGGATTAGGCTATGGTAATCGGGTTTTCTCTCGGCTAAGTATTCATCAGCGTTGGGGTCGCAAAGGACAAGAGGACAGCTATAGTTCAACGGGTCCTTGTCTCAAAACAGTAAATAAGATCTTCACGAAGAAGTAAATGCTAAATGACGGTTCAATATAGGATACAAGTTCGAATCCTGTCGGAGGACGAATATTTTCTGTGAAAATTTCTCTGATATCCAGGCCGGTAAATGTTGTTTAATACTGTTTATTATAAACAGAGCATTTACTTAAATATTTGTATTCTAATAAAAAAGAATGTATAAACATAAAATGTCTTAAAATATATATGTATATATATATGTGAAAAGTGTGTGTATATAAATATAAATAATATATATATATATATATAATTATTTATATATTATATACGCGGTACTTATTAGAAAGCGCTCAATATCAGAGATAGAGCTAACATATTTGGTTGGATTGATGTGAGTTTGTGACCCTGGGTTTCACGCGTTTGCGAGAATCAGACAAACACACACATATATATATATATATATATATATATATATATATATATATATATATATATATATATATATATATGTGTGTGTGTGTGTGTGTGTGTGTGTGTGTGTGTGTGTGTGTGTGTGTGTGAAAATATATAGAAAATAGGAAGGAACTGGTTAGGTAAATAATCCAAAGTCCCTTTATATATATATATATATATATAAGAAATGGATTAGATTCGATATATTTTCAATTCAAAGTTATTTTTAATGGCTCCACATACTAGAGTAGATACACTGTTTCTATTTATTTATTAAACAGTATATTTATTTATTTCCATTTACTAGCCTGGATATTCGAGGAATCTTGTTAGGAAAATATGCTTCCTCAGGAAGGACTCGAACCTGCGTCGCATAGGGGAAACTGTCATTATATCTGACGTGCTTTCACCAACTCGGGCACGTAGGAAGCCCTGATCAAACAAAACCCGAATAGTGCGTTGGAATATATATCTTCCCGATTCTCGAAATGTAAAACTCGAAATGTACATATCTATCTATAAACAAAAAGACATTTTTTGGAATGGATTAAAATATATATATATATATTTATATTTATAAATATATAAAATATATTTATATATATCTATATATATTATCGAAGACTGTAAAAGAACTCAAGGTTATTAAAAAAATATAAAATATAATATATTTATCTAACGATATTTCATATCTAAAATTAGGATGATTAAATAAATAAATAAAACAATTCATATCAAATAAAAAAATATGTAAAATGTATTTATTTATTTCTTTATCTATCTATATGTCTGCCTGTCTCTGTATTTTGTCTAAAATTATCTATCTATATCTTATATTCATCTGTATAAATTTAATTTATGAGTTTTTTTTAGTCTTTCTCAGACTCTCTATAATTATATATATATATATATATATCTATCTATCTATCTATATCTAAATTATATCATATATATCTTAACCTGTTATATTTGTATATATATATTAGTCTAGACTTTATATATATATATATCTATCTATCTATCTATATATTAGATTTTGTATCTATATTTCGGTTTCATCTATCTATCTATTTATTTCCAAAATAATCTGATTTCAATACATTTATTTTGTGAATAGAAAATTTTTTTAATTTATCTATTGATATTGATTTAAGCGAATGATGTTAGATGAGGCAGCATTGTGTAATATCTATTAGAAGAAGGATTCTGAGAATATCTATCTACAGAATGGAGACATGAATATCTATCTATCTATCACATATCTATCTATCTATACTGTTCAGGATATCTAAAATCTATATATATAATATATATATAATATCTAATCAGAGACAGATGACGGTTATTTGGGAAAATATTTATGTTGAGGATGGAGGAAATTTGCAAAGAACATGTGATTGATATTCAAAATAATAAAGACAATCGAGAGAGAAAGATAAAAGAATTATGAATGGAAAGGAAAGGGGACGAATGAAAGAAAATGGAATGGTTTAAAGGAATATTGAGAAATTACAGAAAAATGCTATGGAAATAAAGACAAAGGATGGGAATCTTTGACCTGTTTTTTTAAAAATATTCCACGTTTTGGAAGGAAAACAAATATAGAGAAGAAGAAGAAGAAATCATTGTGTGTAAAATTTGTGTTTGTGTGTGTGTGTGTGTGATGGGAATCTGTATATCTTGATATTCCAAATTTTTGATTTTTTTAAATAAGAACAAAATGTCTAATAAATGTTTGTGTGTGTTTTGATTTTAAATAAGAACAAAAAATATATTTCCATATATATATTTAAATTTATATATATATTTTTTCGGCAATATTCTTTCCATTGTATTATTCGTAGCAGTTGAAAAGACGTAAACATCTCAACATCCCCCCCGACACACACACCGAAAAGAATTTCTAAATATCCTATTAAATACATATACATGTTTAAGTATGTATGTGTCTGTGTAAATGCATCATTTGTCTGTTCTAAATACGGGCATGAACAACACACACACATTCACACACTCATACACATACATACACGCGCGTGAAAACACGCACATATACAGGGGTGGGGGGGCAATAAAGTCACTATTAGTCAGTTATGTGTCATACGTGATACACGCTTAGGCGATCATATATCTTTCGATATATGACTGACGAGGCAGATTTTTTCCCGTAGTAGGTTGCCATTTCTTTCTGCAGTAGACCAGTTGCCATCCAAAGCTATAAAACCCGTTCTGCCATAGCTGGCGAGAGAGAAGAGGCGTATTCATACCTTTCCAAAGGGTATTAGCATGTAAGTGAATATAAGTGTAGTGAAAGTCATTATACAGTTACTTATAATAAAAAAGCAAAGCATTGAAGCAGGTGGCTTGCAGTTCGAATAGTACCGGTAATTAATTTACTATTGTTTACCATAGCATTGTATTATTACTAACCAGAATTAACCAGAACCATTTTAATAATAAATTTCTGGACTGTTGATTAATTGCTTTGTCTTAATTGTTATTGTAAGTCGCTGTATTGTGAATTTATTGCCACCCTATAGTGATTTATCAAGCGTAGCCTAGATGTGGCACAAGGCCGAAATTAGGGGGCACCCAGTGAGGATTGGACTCACTACTCAGTCGTAATTGTTCTAGCGAGACAAGCCTGTTAACCATTACACGTTATTTACTCTGTCCCCCCCCCCACTAGGACGAGATGCGACACAAGGTCCATTTTTAGGTGGGGACCCGAGCGCGTACGCCCGGGACAGGAACAAAAATTCCCCTCAGCCCCAACAACCGTCGGTTGCACTGGCCTCGGTGCGAGAACTGATCCCCCCCCCCTCTGATGCAATGGGAGGGCATGCTAACCCTTACACCGCCTCGAGGTGCTCTTAACACCCTATATATAGTTATCTGGCGTTTATTTTTTCAAGCTTTAAAAAATTACCACGGATTTCATCGGCAAAGCTTCTTCGTGGCCGAGACGGTAAAGGCACGTCTGGTCTAACGACTGTTCCCTCTGCCTAGAGGGACGCAGGTTTGCATATTTTTCTTTAATAAGATTTTTCGAATATTCAGGCCTGTAGATGAAAGTAAATAAATTTAGTATTTAAGAAATAAACGGACCGCCTCCACAAATAAGAGTATCCAGTAAAAATAACGTTTAAATTGATAAAAATATATATGCAAGTATGTATAAGATTGTGCCTGTCCGTTGATGCCTGCCTATATCTCTCTCTCTCTCTACTATATATAT
Organism: Acanthosepion pharaonis; assembly: GCA_903632075.3. Lineage (NCBI taxonomy): Eukaryota > Metazoa > Mollusca > Cephalopoda > Sepiida > Sepiidae > Acanthosepion > Acanthosepion pharaonis. Next base: position 540,538 of record CAHIKZ030001937.1, read on the forward strand.
ATATATATATATATATATATATATATATATATATATGTGTGTGTGTGTGTGTGTGTGTATGTGTGTATAAATAAAAAGAAAAGAACAGTAAAATATATAATCCGGTGTTCTTATTCATATTTTTATTTTTACAAAATAGTGCTCAATGTAAATTTACAGAGCATTAATATTATAAATTAACTAGTTTAAAATATGTTTTTTTTCGCTACACAGTAATAACCATGTTTCAAAAAGGGAAGCTAAAAGCTTCAAATTTAATTTTGTAATTAAATTAAAAACATTAGTTCCATTTTGCTGTTAACAATAAAATTAAAAAAAAAAAAACCAAAACACCCCCCCCCAAAAAAAACGGATGACATGGATTTAACGGATGTCAGAATTCGTTGAAAAAGACATCCCTACCTAAACATAACCCCCTTTTTGAACGTAACTAATAACTGATACAACAAAAGTTAATAAAAATGAACACGCTACCACCGCTTGTCTGAATGACTGGATCTCTCTGTATCCTTGAAAACAGTTGAATTATGAATTTTCTGTGCCTTTAAAACTCAGTAAATTTTAAATATCCAAAATATGAGGATGAAATGGAACTAATAGCATTTATCCAAAACATAAGGTAAAAAAAAAAAACATATTTTAAACAAATTTATAATATATACAAAGCGTCCAAAACTAAGGGACAAAATTTTTAAAGAAATTTGTTAGAAATAACAACTGTGAAAAGCTGAAATTTTGACAACTGGTAGTCGTTATCATCCATAATAACATACTAAAATTTGAATCATTTGCAAAGGATAGAAAAAAGAATTATAACAATTATTTATTTATTTTCAAATTTGGAACGTCCAAAAGTAAGGGACAAAATTGAGAAAAACAATGTAAACGGCAAAAAAACAATAAAAATACATGTACAATCAATATTTAGTAAATGAGCCCTTGCTCTCAATGACAGCTGCACATCTTCGACGACAAGAACGAATCAGTTCTTGACAATCCTCGATACTAATTTTAGACCATTCTTCTTGAAGCTTCACCCACAAATCCTCCGTGTTAGTGGGATTTCTTTCCATAACTTTCACTCCTAAGGTCTTCCAAAGATTTTCTATTGGATTTAAGTCAGGACTTTGCGGTGGCCAATCCATAATTTCCAAATCTTGCTCGCTAAGGTAACTCATTACCACCTTTGCCTTGTGACATGGGGCATTATCTTGCATAAAGGTAGCCCTATCGAAACCTGAATTCTGTATGATTGGCACAACATGATCTTGAACAATGTTTTTATAGATCTGCGCGTTTACACGAGTTTGTAACCGGACAAGAGGCGTTGTACCTTGGCTAGAAAACATTCCAAATACCATGACGATTCCGCCCCCGAACTTGACAGTTTTCTTAGTACACTTTGCACTTAATCTTTCACCAATACGTCTCTTTACATTGTTTTTTCCATCATTTCCAAATAAATTAAACTTGCTTTCATCACTGAAAAATTTTTTGCCCAATTTTCATATGTCCAAATTACATACCTGTTTGCAAACTCTAATCTCTTCTTCTTATTCTTCGAACTAACAAGTGGTTTCTTCCTGGGGTTCGATTAAACAGCCCTATTTCTTGCAGTCGTCTACAAACAGTCTGTCTTGACACATTAACACATGAGGTACTATTCATAACCCTTTTAATTTCTGTGCAAGACTTAAAACGGTCCTTTAATGACATACGCTGCATTATTCGATCTTCTCTTGCCGAAGTTTTGCGGGGTCTGCCGGTTTTAAAAGCACTAACTATTTTGCCAGTATCATTGTAGGATTTAACAACCCTGCCTACAACACTCTTGGAACGTTTCACTTTCTCTGAAATCTCTCTAATGGTGTGCTTTTCCTTGTGTAGCTTCACAATAGCTTGTCTCACAGAGTAATCAAGTTTTTGGCGTTTCGCCATGGTGCCGGCTGATGCAACGTTTACAAATGACTAAGTAAGACTTATTCTTTAGGGAAATCAAAAAAATTTGAATATAGCATACTGTTTACATTGTTTTTTCTCAATTTTGTCCCTTACTTTTGGACGATCCTATTTTGAAAATAAATAAATAATTGTTATAATTAATTTTTTCTATCCTTTGCAAATGATTCAAATTTTAGTATGTTATTATGGATGATAACGACTACCAGTTGTCAAAATTTCAGCTTTTCACAGTTGTTATTTCTAACAAATATTAGGTTTTAAAATGTTGTCCCTTAGTTTTGGACGCTACTGTATATGTATATATATATATATATATATATATATATATATATATATATATATATATATATATATGAAGAAATATGGTTTTAAGTTTGCTATATAAATGGCATAAAGTTTCAATATTAGAGATAGAGCGTATAAATATATATAATATAAAAGTGAACATTGAATTCAGGCCGCCTGACGATTGCATCTAATATGAAACAGCCTGTCGCCTCTGAGTTTTCTTTTCAACAGAAAATTCTACTTCAACTTTATTATATATATATTTGAATATATATATATATATATATATATATATATATATATATCAAAAAAAATATAATTGTGTGTGTGTACGCGCGTAAAATATGTGTATCCGTATAGAGGGAATAGAAAAAAGATTTTGGAAAAAAAAAGGTACGCATGTCGTATTTCTTCTCATCAAAAATTGATTAAGTCATTAATGATTGTCTGATTTTGCCGCCATAACAAGAGGCCTTTCGAGAGACGTGATGGCGGCCAACGACATAATCAATAATAAACACGACTCCATTATGTTCTTTTTTTTTATCCAAATTATCTCAACAAAGATAACAAAAAATAGCTAGCAATTATTGAATTAATAAAGTGCCAACGCCCCAACATTAAAACGCAAACACACGCACTCAGACACTCAGGCACACACACATGCGTTTACATACGCAGACACTCTGTTTTGCAGACAAGAATAAAAGTGGAATTTATTGCTGAATCGCGCATTACTTATTTCGAAGTTATTGTTTTTTTTTTAATTTTTATTTTGGCTTCGTCTCTACTTACTCATTTTTTTTTTCTTTGTTTATTTGTTGGCTTCTGCTTTTGTTTCTTTTTCTTCGTTCTCTTCTTTCTTTGATTAATTTTACGCTTTTTTTAAACGTCTCTTGTTTGTACCTTTTTTGACTTTCATTAATTTTACTCTGTCAATATCTTCAATATCTTTTTTCATCATTCCTTTCTTTGATTCTTACTTTCTTTCTCTCTCTACGACATTTTTTGTACTTTTCTTCTCTTTCTTTTTCTTCGCTTTCCTCTTAGATTTTTTCAATCTCCTTTTTCTTTTGTTTGTTTGTTTGTTTGTTTCTTCTTTTAATCTTAGTCTATCTCTCTCGTTTTCCCCCTATATCTTTCCTTTTCTTCTTTTTTTCTTTCTTCACCTTCCTGTTACTTAATTTGTTCCAAACGCTTTTTATTTTTGTTTTCTTGCTTTCTTCAGTTTAACCGTCAATCCTTCCCGTATAAATATCGTTTTCTTTTTTTTTTTTCTAAATTTTTTTTTCTTTTTCTTTTTTTCTTTCTTTCTTTTATTTATCCATTTCTTTTTTCCTTCATGATTTTTTTTTTTTGAAAAAAAATTGTTATTTAGTTTTAAAATTCTGAAAAAAATATCTTTCTTTAATCTAAAATTTCTTTATAGGAATTTATTTCTTTATTTGTTATTTTTTTTTTATTAAAATAAAATTTTATCCTCTTTAAATATATTTTCCCTCTAAAATTTCATTTTTACTTTTTTTTCTTCATAAAAATCTTCCTTTTTTTTTTTTTCTTTCTTTTTTTTTTTCTTTCTTTCTTTCTTTCTTTCTTTCTTTTAAAAAATTTTTTCTTTCTTTTTTTTTCTAATGTTTTCCTCCAACAATCTTTTTATTTTTTTTTTTCTTTTGTAGACTTTTTTTTTTTCTCTCCTTTTATTTTCTTTCTTTTTTTTTTTTTTCTTTCTTTCTTTCTTTCTTTTTTTTTTTTTTCTTTTCTCAAATTTTTTTTTATTTTAGAAATATCTTTAATCTTTCTTGAGATTAATTTACAAATTTTTTTTATTTTTTAAAGATTTTTCTTTCCAATAATTTAACGGTATTTTTTTTTTTTTTTTATCGTTTTCCTTTTCTTCTTGCTCTCGTTACGATTTATTTTTATTTCTTTTCTTTCTTTTTTTTTTCTTCGACTTTTTTATACATTCTCCTTTTTTTTCTTTTTCATTTTGTTTTTTTTTGCATTGGCCTTTTGCTCTTCCCTCCGCATTTATAAGAATGTAAAAACCTGCATCCCAACGAAAAATGTTAAATAAAGAAGCTGGAATAATATGGCCGATAACAAAAATAATAATCGGCAATAATTTACGTGTACGAATGTTTTTCATTAAATTTTTCCACCGTAATCACCAGGATCTTTCGTATTACTACAAGGGCGTTGTGCCCTTTTTTAAAAACAAATAATCTTTTTCTTGCTAAGTTTAACGAATTCGCTTATTTATTATCTTTTATGAAAATAATATTTAAACTTTACAGTTTAATTACAATCATTTCAAACTTAAAAAAATAATCCCCTCAATTCCCAAAAATGGGCAACTTTTACTTAGGCCTTTTAAATATTCCTCCGCATCAATTTTATCGTGACGTGTGGCTTATTTAAAAACCTGCCCAAGTGTTTGAAAACGACGTCATGCTTTCCTCTTTGGTGTCTCAGGGGCATAAAACAGCCTAATTTTCGAGTAATAAAATTTAAAGCGGTAGATAAATGTAAACAAGTAAATTTATTCTAATAGAATGTGTTATTGCACTTCTTTAAAAGTTCAATTTCCGGTTTCTTTTGCCTTGCTCACCATTGTAGAATGTTTCGAAAAGGAAAATATAACGTTATTTACACATCTTCCGTCAAATAATTGACCTCTGTCTTTTTAAAAAATCTTCTCTAATTTCAAAGTGACATTAACGAAAATGATTTGAATTGAAATGATTAAAAAATAAGTCATAATCAAAAACTCAGACGTTTTAATAAATGGAATATTATGTTTTAAAATTAGGTTTGTCTGATAACTAGTTCATTTGCAAAAAATGGTTTGTTAAAATCCTTATTTTCCAAGTGTAGTTTATTTAATTATTTGAGGATTTTTTACCATTAAAATTTCAAAGGACAGAAATTTAGTGATAAAAAAGAACAAAAAACAAAATTTCTTTATGCTCAAACTAAAAATGTTAATCTTTTTTTTTTTAACTAATTTTTTTCATCATATAGAAAATCAAAAAATTTCCTCTTTTTTTTTTTTTTGGTGGGGGGCATGTAAAAACAAAATGATGATAAATTACTGAAGATAAAGATTCAGAAATTGATCATTTCAAAATAGTAACATCAAATATTTTTTGGTTTTATAAAAAACAAATATGCAAAAAAAGTTCTAGAATTTTAATAAAAAATGTTCTTATACTTATGAGAAATCAATGAAATAAAATAAATTGAAAATGATTTTATGGATTTCGATCTCAATAATTGCTCTTGAGTAGGCTAGAGGAAAAAAAAAAAAATAAAAAGAAAAAAAATGCAATTAAAAAAAATATGAAATAATGATGAAAAATGAAAAGAAAGGAAGAAAAGAAAGTTCTTTTTATTGAAATTTTTAAAATAATGGATGAAATAAGTAATGAAAAAACGTCATGATTGAAAAAAATGAAAGAAAAAAAAAAAAAATGAAATAAGTCAAAAGAAAGTTAAAAAAAGAAAGAAAAGAAACGTGAATAAAAAATAAAAAAAAGTGGAATAATAGAAAAAAAAATTTTGTCTGGTGATGAAAGACTAGTTGGTGAAAAAATGGTGAAAAGAAAGAAAGTAAAAAATGGATTTGGTGAAGTTTAGAAAAATTGAAAGAATTTTTGTTATGAATTAAGTGATTTGAAAGAAAAACAAAAAGAAAAGAAAAAAGAAAGAAAAGAAAGTAAAATAAAAAATGAAATAAGTGATGAAAAAAAAAAAAAAAGAAAGAAAGGTGCTCAAAGAAAAAAAGAAAGAAAATCTTGGATGATTTTAACTGAATTTTTTCAAAGAATATACTAAAGAAAGAAAAAAAAGAAAAAAATAATTTTTTTGAAATAAGTGATGAAAAAAAAAGAAAGGGGAAAGAAAAAAAAAAAAAAAAAAAAAAAAAGAAAGAAAGAAAGAAAGAAGAATAAAAGAAAGAAAAAAGAAAGAATGTGAAAAAAACTTTCAAAATAGTAATGGAAAAATGATATGAGCTTTGGTTTGAAAGAAAGAAAAAGAAAAAATAAATTAGAGAAAAAAGAAAAAGAATGGAAAAAAAAAAGAAAAGAAAAAAGAAAGAAAAAAAAGAAAGAAAAAAGAAAAAAAAATTAAAATTTAAATTGAAATGACAAAAAAAGAAAAAGAATTAAAAAAAAAAAATTGGAACTCTGAAAAAAAGGAGAAAAAAAGTAAAATAATGGATGAAAAAAGAAGAAAAGAAAGAAAGTAAAAAAAAAAAAAGAGAAAGAAAGAAAGAAAAAAAAATAAGAAATGGAGAAAGAAATAAATAAAATAATGGATGAAAAAGAAAGAAAGAAAGAAAAAAGAAAGAAAAGAAAGAAAAGTAAAAAATGGAAAGAAAAGAAAGATGAAAATAATGAAAGAGTGTTCTGAAAAAAAAAGAAAGAAAGAAAAAAAAAAAGAAAAAAGTAAAATAAAAATGAAATAAGGATGAAAGAAATAAAATAATGGATGAAATAAATGAAAGAAAGAAAAGAAAAGAAAAAAGAAATGAAAAAATTAAAAGAAAGAAAGAAAGTAAAATAATGGATGAAATAAGTGATGAAAGAAAGAAAGAAAGAAAGAAAGAAAGAGAAAGAAAGAAAGTAAAATAATGGATGAAATAAGTGATGAAAGAAAGAAAGAAAGAAAGAAAGAAAAAGAAAGAAAAGAAAGAAAGAAAGAAAGAGAAAG
>CAHIKZ030001937.1:552500-565000 GCA_903632075.3 Acanthosepion pharaonis
TAGGCAAAACAACAGAAATAGATTTTAAAAATTCACGAAATGAAAATCATCTTCACACGCAAAAGGGATACAGTCAAGTGATCGTAGCGTTCTGACTTCAAAACAAGGTAGCACGGAGGATGAGACCGAAAATTGATTCAATTTTATTGGTTAGGAAGAAATCCCAGCATGTATCTTTAGGGTGTGTCTATTCATTTGGAGAGGGGAATGTTTTTAGTAGTTATTCCTTGGAACCAACAAGAATTATATATATAAATGGAGATTAAGGTCAACACCCAGCGACAACAGTATGTTTCAAGTAATCGAAAGTACTTGGAAAATGAAAATAAAAGAAATTTAAACAACTATAGCACATTTCTCCCATCCTTTAACATCAATACATGGAAAGTTATTCGTGAGTATGAACGGATTTTATTAAAAATTAGCTGACATAATGTCTGTAATTTATTCAATCAGACATGCCTAAAAGGGAATTTGTTGTCTAAATACACGCACACACCCATATATATACAAATATATATATATATATATATATATATATATATATATATATATATATATATATATATATATATATATATATATACATATACACAAGGAGAGAGAGAGAGAGAGATAATAATATATAGTCTTAAGGTATACTATATTTATGGGTTAAAGTGCTCAATATCAGGGATATAGCGTATGTCAATATAAAAGTGGACATTCAAATCAAGGCCCAGAAGCAACAGTTTGTTTTATGTCCACTTTTACACACACACACACACACACACACACACACACACACACACACACACACACACACACATATATATATATATATAGAGAGAGTTATTATTTATGCAGATGATATAACTATTTACTCCTGTTTTAATAGTAAAACTGCCAGCTGCTCTTGAAGTGAACTCCAATCAGTTGTTCACTGAGGTAAACACTATCTTATAAATTTCAACGCCTCCAAAATGAAATTGCTATCTTTTAATCACCATAGAGAACATTTTCGCTTTCTATCAGCATGGCAGATGCTAACCTCTAGGATAGTAACTCATTGTGTCTTCACGGTCTCGCGTTTTACACTAACAAGTCGTGGATTGATTATATTGAATCGATTGTTAGGTTTGCTACTAGGAAAGCTGACAGTACTGTGTCGCGCCAGCCAATTTTTCTCCCCCAAATCCATGTTACACATTTATAAATTTTCAATTTGCCTGTGCATTGAATATTGTTGTTATATCTTGTCTGATGCTCCTGTTGTATATCCCAAGATTCTGCACACAATTCCAAGAAAGGTTTGTAATATTTTCGGTCCTGAACTAGCATCTCAATTTCAGTCATTATCCTAAAGCCGTGACGTGGTATACTTTTATAGCAATCTGTGTTTAAAGGCACTATTCAGAATTTGATTGGCTATCGACCGTAGCCTAATTGGCATTTCACCTAAAGATTGAGCGAGAACACATTACTTTCAATTGTTGTCGGACACTGTTCCTCGGGAATCTATTTAGAAATATTTCAATAGTTATGTGTTTAAGTTTATGAACACGCACGAATAAAAAGGTATTTATCAATAATCTAAAATAACAAAAAAAAAAAAACGTATCGACGCTCACACATTCCGACCTTTGTATGCCGTATATCAATAAACAAAAGGTAGCGTTGTTAAAAGGGGTTGGCTGTTAATTCCCGCTAATAATCCTTTAACACTGATAATTAAGAAGTTTGGGGATTAGAATAAATAGAATTAGCTTCGTTCGCCTCCAGGCGAAAGAGACTTCTCACGAACGCATTTCAGTCATATTCCGAGACCACCTGTAGAGGCGAGAGATGAAAAAGTAATGTATTACATATCGTCAATAATAATAATAATAATAATAGTTGGAGCCCTCAGATTGGTTGGAAAAGATTCCAGTAGACTAATTGAAGGGATTCCTGGAAGTCCATGCCTTAAAGAAATACAAACAAATTGTTCTCACGAGTACAGCCCACACCTTACGAAGGGCTTTCTCTATGTAAAATATGTTTTTTTTTCCAGTGGAAAATGTCATGATGCCATTTCTAACCTGAGGTCCCTGGACGGGATCCAGAAGGAAATGAGCATACATCAGAAATCAAAGGAAATAATAATAATAATAATAATAATAATAGTTATTAATTTTCTCAACACGTAAAACATTGTGAAACACATAGCAGTAGTGCTTATAATCATCAGAGTACCGTCCTTAGTATGACGATAAACTACATCCGCATCCTGGTTAAGACAACAAACTATGTCCAACAGCAAGGCCTCTGATCAGGAGATTTTGAGGAGCGTGGAACCACCTCTTAATTGCTGGTGTTCCAAGGTCACAAGGGTAGGAAGGACGTCGTCTGCCAGGACTTCCAGCTGATTAATCTGGTGTTGGAAGATGTTCCGACGTTTTGTCAGGACCATAAGAGCTGGAGTGACAATGTGGCTCTCCTGGGATCAACGTCTTCAAGGTATGAGATTTAGAAGTTAGCAAATTGTTTTGAAGACGCTATCACTGCTGAAGGGAGTTTGAGCTTCAGATTTGGCGCAACACAATCTTCCTATCGTTAATTCTAACCATTTTGCTTGTGCCAGACTAAGCTAAGTTCCCTAAATATCTAATAATACAGCTGGGCTCGCTTTGTAGGCCGAATAGTTGCGCATTTTGGCCGATGTCAACAGTCAGTGTTCGAGCTCATGTAAAGTACCAGAATTATAAATGCTGATTTTCAAGGCTTTTAGACCCTCCCCAAAATTGAAGACTGACGGAAGTTAACCTTTCTATTTTCAGTTGCCGCCCACTTGGACTTGTACCATATCAAATTGCTAGTTACAATCCGACATTACATACTGGCCTTGCCCTCAAAAGGTTGAGAAAGATTTAGTAATAAAAATAAAAGAAATAACATTAAAAATAACATACTGTCATTTCGCTTTCTGATTAAATTTGAATGATTCTTCCTGCTTAGCTTTCGTAGACTAATATTAATCGTTTTAATCAGTAAATACGGTCACAGCGCTCTCCGACATCCCCGGTGCTATTTGAAGTTCTGAAATTAAGCATTAACATTATTTATCGACTTTCTCTCACTAGTACCCACAGAGGCTTGAAGCGAGAGAGATGTGGCTCTACAGATGGATGATGAGAATGCCACGGATTTAACCTTGGGCAACAAAGAAGTTTTAAGGAAAAAATAACTAAATGGAGAGTTGTATTTAGAATCAGAATAAGAGAAAGTGAAATTTCTGTGACGCATAATGAGGAAAGAGGGCTTCGAGAATTTGACACTCACAGAACATACTGAAGACAGAGGGAGGAGGGGGAGGCAACGAGTAATCTACGTAACGAGTTTGCGCGAATGGGTGGCAGAACGGAGACAAAGAGGAATAGTGAAGCGTCAAAAGTTACTTAGAACAACAGGGGGCAAGAAATTGTGGAAAGCCATGATAGGAATCGGATAGCCGAGTTCGAATTCCAGTCGAATCCACTGCATTCACTTACGTGCTAATACCACTTGGGAAAGGTATGAATCCTCTTCTTCTCCCCCCCCCAGCTATGGGTAAATAGCAGGACAGACCGGGTTCTATAGTCTGGGATGGTAACTGAAAGAAATGGCAACCTACTGCGGGAAAAAATCTGCCTCATCAGTCATGTATCGAAAGATACATGATCACCAACGCGTGTATCATGTATGGTACATAACAAAGAGGTTGCTTACCAATGTTCCCAAGCGGAAGCTCATCAAAGTACTGACCAAGCTTGTCGCTGCTTAACTTCTGTGATCGAACGAGAACCTGTGTTTTCAGAGCGCTCCGGTCTTGAATGGACACTGAACATTGAAGACCCATATGTTTGATAATTTGAAAGATTTTTTTTATTCTATAAATGATTAATGCTCTTATTTTTGTTGTTTTGATCAGTTGTTTTTTCGGCAGCTAATTTCGCTGGCCGTCGTAATGTTGTCTGATGCTGTAAATGTATTGTCCCTATTCATTTAATAATTTATTCTGATGTAGTTTTTTTTTTGCCGTTTGTAGGGTGCTAATCCAAATCATTTATATATACACAAAGCTTAGGATAAATATATATACTGATAAAAAGGCCATGAAAAACCGACATTTATAATCGCAACCATTTTACATTAATATTCTTGGGAAATGCTGAACACTTAAATTTGTGTTCTCTCCTAGATATCATGAAAAGATTCCAACCATGGAATGTATCGTTGGTTGATGGGAAAAAAGACGGCACTTGATCAAACAAGCCCTCTATCCTATCTTACTTGCCAAGACTGTATCAGCAAAAAAAAAAAAAAAAAAAATGTTGCACCCGTTGTTAGCCTTGATATGATATATTCCATTACTATCTATTCGCTTAGGACGAAGGTCGATGCGCACCAAATCTCTAAGTACCGGTAATGTCTCTTATTTCTCAAGCTTGACCCATGAAAATTTTCTTTTTTGGTGCGTATCACTTGTGGGGAGGGGAAGTCGGAAGATCGCCTTTCACCTGTTTTTTTCTTCTCGGGGATTAGATGTCTGCACAGAACTCTAGCAGGGAAAGGCTGACCTTCGTTTAGACGTGAACACAGTGCGCGCACAAATAACATTAAGATTAAAATAAAATAAAAATAACGAGATAGATATGAACAGTCTGACATAGATAGATAGATAGATAGATAATGAAGAGACTATGATAGGGTTGTGAGACCGTAACATACCTACATCATGGACTCTTCCAGGACTATATAAAGTATGCGATATAATACTCTAAGAGAAGGGGAGGAGAGAGAGAGAGAGAGAGAGAGAGAGAGAGAGAGAGTGTATTCTAAAACCGTAGTATCAGCCTCGTACGACTACCAATATTGGACACTAGCACATAGTAAGCTCCGCTTACACTTACACTATCTTTGTAACCTTTTTGTTTAATATATCTTTCTTACCTCTAATCCGTGTTCCGTGTTTTCCTTCCGTGGTCCCAACTTTGGGCCCACATCAGATAGATAGATAGATAGATAGATAGAGAAGAGACTATGATAGATAGATAGAAGACAGACAGATAGATAGATATTAAGAAACTAACAAATTTATAAATTTGAACAGATTAAGATAGATAGACAGATAGATAGAGAAGAGACTAAGTTAGATAGATAGATAGATAATAAAGAAACTAAGACATATAAATATAGATAGATAGATAGATAGTTATGTGATTAGCGTGATCAACAATTTGAACAAGGCCAGCACACTCAAGCCCTCGGCCACGATGACTTGTGACTTCACGCTAGCACCCAAAGGTCCCGTCAACCCATGGTATGGTTTTTCAGGCATTTTCCAAAGATGCCGCACGCTAGGATCGACCCCTCAAGTCCGATAACATCAGGCAGTCTGCTTCCTGATAAATCGACCATGTTGAGATTCGAACCCGGAGCTCATGGTCAGAATGAGAACGTTCTAACCTCTCGGCCACGTGTCTAGACTAGACTAGTTGCCAAATAGGGTGAGAGAGTACACTGTGTCCTGTAATTCAACCCACAACTGGGAGAAAAAGAAAAGGATTCATAGCTTTCTTTTTATTTGTGTGAAAGTGAACACGACAGCCTCGGTCGGAATTCACCGATTCCACCTTTGACACCGATAACCGCTACCCTACACGCACATCCTACAATTGTGGGGTAACCCAATAAAAATCGGGCTCTCTAGTAATGACACGCAAAAATATCTTAACTAAATATTTTTCATAGCGACAAGACATTGATAGAGTGACGCGCATGAAAATGCTGAGAGAGATTTTATTCGAAAAACGAGAATCATATGAATATAAGGAAACACAGTGGAGTAATAATTAGCGGCTCGGATTGAAGAACCGGGGTTTAAATTCTAGTCGAGTTCATGACATGCAGTTACGTCCTTGGGAAAGGTACCAATCCATTTCATTCTCCACATCCAACTAGTGGGGGGGGAGGTGGATTGTTACTCCCACCCCCACCAACGAGGAGAAAGAAAATCAAACCACCTGCCTCTTCAAAATCAAATCCACCTCTGAGACGTGGGTAACCTCAACGTCCCAGACGCAAAAAAGAACCGGCAATGTCACAATGAACTACAATTGTGGGATGGAGGGGAGTGGTGACCACAGCGGCGGTGCAAAATAAACTGAATAAAAATGGCTGAATAAACAAAAAAAAATAAAATAAAATAAAAAAAATAGGTACGTAAATATAACTATTCCTCATGGGTATCGTAGATGTTTGCGAGTCGTTTTCTGAAGAGCAAACCTACCGTGAAGCAAAACTCTAACTCAAGTTTGTTGATCTCAGTTTTTAAATGACTCATCAAATCTTGAAACTGCTTGAAGTCGAGTAGCAACTTTTTAACCACCAAGCCGTCAAAGGAATCTTAGTAAAAAATATTTTAATTTACTTTTATTTTTATCTACTTTAAAGCACACACTACATTTGATGTAAATATTTAAAATAGAAACGCTAGTTTTATTGATAGATAGGTATACGAGGTTGGAGAAAATCAGATCATTTGATAGGCATGATGGATATAGGTCTAGCGTGGTCCACTGATATTCAACCTTCGTCAACATGTGAGCATGATGGCAAATTGATAATTTTAGCCTTCCGATAACCCGGTTCGTACGACCTCAATTCACTGTGCTTGTTTACGAAAAATTCTAAATTGACATAAGATATATTTGAAAACCTGTTTCGCTTCACACTTCCCGTGTTCTCAATGCCCAAATTCTTTGCGGTTTGAATTTTTTTTTTTTAAAGAAGCTATTATTGGTTTCACGGATAGTGATTTTCCAAGCGTAGGTTGGATGTGGCACAAGGCCGAAAGTATGGGGCATCCAGTGAGGATCGAACTCACTACTCAGTCGTAATTGTTCAAGCAAGACAAGCTTGCTGACCATTACACCACCTCGAGGTCTCTCTGTTTTCACGTATATGCGCTTATATATACTCAAAAGTTTGTATTAACACATTTACTCCAACTTTGAGTCATTAAATACTGCCAGACGACATTATTGTTTTCGTGAGAGTCGAGCGCTGAATTTCTATCGAATATCTCATCTCCTATTTGGCAGCGAATACTGGACACTTACCTCTCAGATGAAAAACAGACATGGCGCTACTAATAAAAGCGTGTGGGTTTTGGCGTTTGATGCTAAAACGCAATGTGCAAATTTGGAGACTGGATCATAAGTTAAATGTTAATGATTACTGATTCTTGATCTTTGTACTTGATCTATTTACACTATTTAGACTGTTGTCATATTCACGATGTTTCGGTCGTTGTACCCTCCAGCTTTCTTCAGGTGATATTTCTTGGAATTTAGAACCGAGCCATTTATTTAGTCCACGGGGACAGATTGTTCTAATTCCACGCCTTTAGATGTCTCAGTTTCAGTTAATTCTCCTTGATAACTCGCCAAGTTTTGTTTTCTTTACTTTGGCCAAGGATTGAACTCACAACTCCTTGGATCAATCAACCAACGCTTTTATCCACTGCCATTGGCGAGTGAATTTTTGGTACTGATAAACCTAATGTCTCAACAACATTTTTTTTTTTACCAGAGCTCATATTACAATTTTTTGTTATTTTTCTCTTGCTCTCTCTACAAGTTCCCATATTGTATTCATCTCCATGCTTGTCCGGCTTAGGAGATTTTTGTAGTCTAGCTGTTTCCTTAAGTTTTCGTATTTTCTGAGTGATGTTCTTTATTATTTCTACTCCATACCACAGAGGGTGGTGATCTCCCTTTTCTCTCCATATATGGTCAGCCATGCCTGATTTTTCTGTTTCCCCTCTTGTTACGTCTTTACGGTGTTCCTGCAGTCTTATCGTGTTATGTCCTTACGGTATTCCTGCAATGTTATCGTAAATAAGACAATGGAGATCGGGACAACAGTTCGAACAATGTAAATAGTGAAAATTACACTTGTAATGACAAAAGTACACAGGTGTAGGCTTTAAGAAAGCTTTATTTAACTGAGTATACAAGGTTCGTGTATAGTGTCCTTTTATAGTCCCAGTAAACAGAAATTGCTCTCTTAAAGAGGAGAGTAACAAAACAAGGGGAGACAACTCTTGATTATTTATAACACAAATATTAAGTACACCAAATATAAATACAGCCGATGGTAGTGGACAGAAATGCATAACCGATACTAATATCCAACTGCACAACTGTATTAACTAATTAAATTAAATAAACAAACATCCTACTTGGTGCAATCAGGCTGTAATAACAAAAGTACTTAGGTGTAGGCTTCAAGAAAGCCTTATTCAACTTAGAATACAAGGTTCGCGTATAGTATCTTTTTATAGTCTCAGTAAACAGAAATAGCTCTCTCAAAGAGGAGAGTAACAAGACAAGGGGAGACCACTCTTGATTATTCATAACAATCTCATCTCAGAAATAAAGACAGATCTGATCTATTATCCAGCCGTAAACATTTATTTTTGTTTTGATTTTAAATGTATATATTTTTGGTTGTTGTATGGTAGTAAATGTAACTGCATGTATGCAATGATCTTGGTAAACATAAGGCTTAATTCAACTTTGGAGGCTTACACACGGTAGTTCAGTGGTTGTGGAGTAATTGGCCAAAGTTAAGTGTAATCGGCAAAATGATCAACAAATGGAATTGGCAATGTTCTCAATAAGAAAAATGAAGAAAAAAGAACAAGGCAAAAAAATACTAAGCAAACACTATATATGCAAGTCAAAACTAGGTAAAGCAACATTAATAAGGCAAAAAGCTCACAAAGTTAGAATAGTGTTCAACGTAAAATAGATACCCAAGCGATTGTAGCGTTCTGACATCAAGACAAGAAAGAACAAAAATATGGTGGTCTATTTTTATTGGTTGGGAAGAAATCCCAGCCTCCATCAATAGGATTTCTATATAGATTTGAGGAGGGGATGTTTTTAGCGAGGATTCTGTACCAATTGGAACTAATAGTAGTTCGTAATTGTTGACTCCCCTGTCCGAGCGCCCCCCACCACCTTAAAGATATTTTCTGCAGTATGGCGTCATCTAGACCAAAATTGCATTTGTTAAGGGAGTCGAGTCAACACAACAGATTTAATGTCACGTGTTTACGTTTTGTTGTTTACTTTATAGCAACGCCAATCAGCGGAAGTAAGCCATGGCGGGTCCAGACAGGCGATGTTCACCGGGTCAGATTAGACGCTGTTTAGTTTGCATTTTTTTTTTGCTTCATACACATATTGCAATTGCAGCTAAATGTAAAAAAAAAAGTCTGAGAAAGTAAATATGTTTTCAAAAAAGATTTAAAAAAATGCGTATATAAAATGTTTTGACTTGTTCAAATCAGGGTTTGAAAAGGTAAATCATCTTACTGACCTTTTAAAATTATTGCGACCATAACTGAACAATGCCACCCACGTTGAGAATCATTCATTCAATAATATCTTTTTTTTTTTAGATTTATCATTAACAATTACATTATATTACGTTCTTCTTTACCTCCATGATGGAGAATAGAGCCACATCCTCACAATACCAGGTGTTTCTGTCATGGTTTCTATAGTAAGTATAATTTTACGGAATGAAGTTGCCAGCATCACCCTCAAAAGGATTTGAATTCAACACCGTCCTTCTTCTATACTGGTTATCAACCAAAACCAGACAGCCCAGCCTGCTTTGTGTCTTAATCTATAATATGTTATTTAACCCAGGGTTTTTCAAACTTTTTTTTTTACTGCGACCCACAACAAGAACCACATTTTCCGACCTATTATACCTCCGTGTAATAAATCAAAGAAAAACTCCATTCACGAGGTTCATTTATTTAGCATCGACAATTGATATGTATATTTCTTATGATCCGCACATAATGGAATTGCATGTATCTATTTGTATTATCTATTTGTATGAATATAAAATTATTGCTTTTAGAAAAAAAGAAAGAAAGAAAATTCCGACACAAATGTAAAGTAAATATTTGAAAAAATGTCATTTAATGAGATGGATGTGCTTATTTGTTCACAAGCAGCTGATTCCAGTTGATTTATGAGTGCTGTGCAACATTTTGAGTTGATTATATTCTGTACTTTTCATTTTTTCTTCCTTTTTGTCACGACCCATTTTATTTATCTCGTGACCCACTAAAGGATCGGAACCCACTGTTTCAAAAAACATAATATAACCCATAAGTATACTCATGTTTATATTTTTTTTTATATAAAATAACATTTATCAAACTATAAATAATGATGCAAATATGCGTCTTTGGCTCTATGTTTTTGTTTATACTCTCTTATGTACGTTAGGATGTTTCCCCCAAACAGCCCTACAATCAAGATAAGAAATTAGTGTGATGAAGCAAACATTATAGAAAATCGTAGAATAGACGTACATATCAGAAAACGCATATGTTAAAATCATTAAGAATATGCAGCCCCCAATATTTACCTGAGGAAGAAACATATATTGAAAACATTTAAAAACATACAATATCCTTACTATTTCATTCACAATACTAACAGAAAGGTATAAAATATCTGCAATAACAAAAAGATAATGACAACGACAATGACAACAATAAACTAGATAAAAATAGGTATATACTATTACCTACCAACTCCTTAGTATTTACTATTCAAAACAATATATCCAGTCTTAAAATATATCCAAATAATTACAAACATATTCAAAACTGTTATGAATAAGATCAGAACCAATAATATCCACTATAACAATAATTCTGAAGGTATATAAAAACAAACTATCACAGATGCTCATTACAATATATTGGTGAAACTTGCCAATATATATATATATATATATATATATATATATATATATATATATATATATATATATATATATATATATATATATATATATTCACTACATAAGAAATTTATCTAATATATTGGTTTAGGCTTATGTCCACATGACGTTGAAACAGCGATTCCCGTACGATCACCGAAGTTAAGCAACGTAGAATCTGGTCAGTACCTAGTTGAGTGATCCCTTGGGAATACTAGCTGCTGCAAGCTTGGATGTGCATGTGGTGCAATGGAAAACGGCTCGGAATTGTTAATCGGAGAGCCAAGTTCCAATTCCCGTTCGGTTCGTTATATTCACTTACTCGAAAATACCCTTGGAAAAGGTATGAATCCACCTCTTCTTCTCACAGCTATGGGTTAATTAGTAAGACTTGTATAACTAAACTATTATTTTAATAAAAAAATCTTTCAATCTAAAAATATCTTCCGGCTTTAAATAACCTGCAATGAATCAACCAATCCAATGCATTAGTTAGACACAGAAATACTTTCAACCATAATTTCAATTTCAAAAGTGCTAAACTTATTAAAATAGAAAATAACTTTCTTAGAGGAAAAGTTCATGATTGTGCAATTATCGATTATTGGACAAATGTTAACTGAAACCCTGTGTTTGTTTTTTTTTTTTACAAATAACTCCTTTCTTAAAGGAAATACTCTTTTCTCAAGCCCCCATATATGACCCTAACCGTTTTAAAAGGTCAAATAAAACTGTTAACTCAAATATTTGAAAGAAATAAATTAATACATAAATAAATAAACAAAATAAAATAAAGTAAATAAAAATAAATAATAATTACATTAAAAAATAAATAAATAAAAAATTTAAAAAAAATTACTCAATTTCGTTTATTCGGCTAGAAATTACATCACTTACCGGCCTCCATAGTTTACATTTCTCTACTCAGCATGATTTTAAGATTTAAGAATATTTAGAGCGTTTTCTTAGCGAATTACCTACACTTCTATTTAATTAAATCTTCCTGTTTAACAGTCTGTCACACACACACACACACACACACACACACACACACACACACACACACACACACACACACACACACACACACATATATATATATATCAGTGTCGACTCTAGGTCATCAATGTTTACTGGGCTCATTACAATCTTTAACAAAATATATTATTGGTATAACTTAGATGCTGAAATGATTCCTTTACTCTAACTAAAATATATAATTTAAAAAAAAATTGCTGTGCATGAAATTAAAAATAAACACATTTTGGCATTTTAATATTAATTGTAATAATTCTATAAAAATAAACATTTATTTAAAAAAAATTAACATGTAACAAAAACTAACGGGTGTATCTATATCTCAATTCTGTGTTTGTACATATGTCTATGCGTTAGTTTAATTTATTATACGTTTATGATCACTACTTCTGACTGATAACATGTCTCCTCAACACTACTCCAGTTACACTCCTCACACCCAGCCATCCAGTCAACGAGTCAAGGCTGCCAGTTTCTTTGATTTTCATTTGCCCGACTTTTCAATTGATACATTCCGCTAAAAAACTTATACTCTACAGGATAAGTTATTTAAAATGGACATTTATAAACAATAGGTTGAAATAAAATGTTTTCTTTGAAAAACTGGACATTCATATCATTAGAGATTTTTAAAAGTTTAT
>CAHIKZ030001937.1:570000-575000 GCA_903632075.3 Acanthosepion pharaonis
TATACTTTTGCGATTTTAATATTGGGTTGTATTTTATATTGACCGATGCCGTTTGCTGGTTTTAGGCAGGACAAATCAAAGATGGATAGGAGGTTTTGCTGGGAGAACAACACCTATCAGGCATCCCAATAATAAAAAGTTGTACCCATAAAAATAACAAATAAACAGAAAATATATTAAATTATTTCAGAGTCTGTCTATATTTCTGAGATGAGGTATTATGTACAGTATTTACATCAGTCGGACTATTGTCCTCATCTTTGTCGCCATATTTGTCACAACGTTTCAGCCGTTGTACGCTCCGGCCTTCTTCAGGTGGTTGGAATGTCGAACTGAACCCTTTATTTCGATCACTGGGGTAGACTGTTCTAGTTCCACGTGCCATGTTTCAAGAACACCAGAAAGCTGTAACACGAGGGGAAGTAGAAAAAGTCAGGCGTGGCTGACCACATATGGAGAGAGATGAGAGATCACCGCCCTCTATGGGATCATGTTGAGATCATAGACAGGGAACACCATTGGAAAATCCGTAAACTTAAGGAATCAGCACATATGCTAGGCCACAAAAATCTCCTGAGCCGACCAAGCATAGAAATAAATACAATATGGGAACCAGTAATAAGGAGTGCCAGAGAAAAGCAATGAGAACAAAGTTGCAATATGAACTCTGGTAAAGACATGCAATGATAACAGCAAAATTGCAATATGAGCACTGGTAAAAATGATGCTGAAAACATTAGGTTTATAATACTCAGAAGTTCATACCCAAGGACACATGGCACAGTGGATAAAGGACACATGGCACAGTGAATAAAGGCGTTGGTTAGATCTAGTGACAGACCCAAAGAAGGTGAGTTCAATACCTGGTTAAGGCAGTGGAGAACTTTCAGAGGGAAAATTAGCAGGAGATAACTAATAACTGACATCCATCAAACATGGCAAGTGGAACTAGAACAGCCTACCCCAGTGATCGAAATAAAGGGTTCAGTTCGAAATTCCAACCACCTGAAGAAGGCCGGAGCGTACAACGGCCGAAACGTTGTGACAAATATGGCGACAAAGATGAGGACAATAGTCCGACTAATGTAAATACTGTATATTAAATTATTTGTCGGATTTAATTCATGTCATCTAATATATATATATATATATATATATATATATATATATATATATAAATTTTCAAAAACACTAATATTCCATGGTTATCATTTATTACATTGGAATCGTAAATACGATCAATTCATCAGACCTACAAATTCAAAAAAAGCTTTTTGAATTTGTATGTCTGATAAATTTGATCGTGATTACGATTCCAATGTAATAAATTATAACTATAGAATATTAGTGTTTGAGGCTTTTATATTATATTCCTGGACATTCTACCTGGCTTCAGTCCTCTTAGGAATTTATATATATATATATATATATATATATATATATATATATAAATAATATTTTTGTTTAAAAATATGATTCCTTCGCTACATAACAGTTCTCATGTTTCAAAAACGAGAGCCGAAACCATACAAATAATTATTAAAATTAAGTTGCATTGAGGTGTTTAGTCCCGTTTCATCTTCAAGCGAAATTTTAGAGGCCTAAAATAAAGCTCTACTTCTGTATGGACACTGTCTTCATAAAATAAAAACAAAAATACTAAGGAATTCGGATTATGCACCCAACGTGTTCTTTTTATTTTCTGCATACCTGCGCACTCATACATATATATATATATATATATATATATATATATATATATATATATATATAATTGAATACTAATATTATCTATCTATCTATTTCAATCTATATATATATATATATATATATATATATATATATATATATGCTATGTTCGTGCGCGCAAGGATGTATGTGTGTGTCTCCATTTCAAAAAATATTTCTGTAATTTCTTTTTACTTCTCGTATTTATTAAACTTAGCTTAGAGTGGGCACCCAATGAGGATTAAATTCATCTTACAGCAGTAATATTCCGTTAGACAAACTTTTGGCTATTATCCTGCGTGAAGGCGGGTTTTTTTGTTCTATTTTTGTGTTTTTATTTTTTCTTATTTTGTGTCGTGTTGAGTGTTTCGGCTTTTCGTCCTCTTTTTGGCTGTCAAACCGGAAGTGTTTCTCATTTAACCATGACATGTGTAAACTGGTAACAGGTGTTGTTTCAAATGTTAATCCCCAGCTCTTTCTACTTTCCGGAATGCCATTTCCTTGCAGAAAACTCCTCGCTGTTCCAATTCACAAATATGCTGTTTATTTTTGCCAGCAGATAACCGACCTGTCCCTACTTTTCTTCCACCCACTTCCTTACCAGTGTTTTCTTCTACTTTCAGTTGGGACATCGAAGTTTCACTTATATAAGCAGAAAAAAAATTCTATAAGACCCATATATATATATTATGGCCAAGATACACAGGACATCGTGAAATCATAAATGTACTTATTAAAGATAGATATGAGACAGTCGGATATACAGTGTGTCACTTAATGATGGCGCACATTTTAAATGTAAGTATCTTGGATTTTAAAAAAATACATAGAGTACCAAATATATTTATTATATAACTGATAACATCTAATCTAAAATTTTGTTATTTCCTACATGTATCTAACATGTCTTTTGTTCACGGTGGAGCCTTATAATGTCGTGGACTCCAAAAGAAATTGTATACGTAGCTGAAGCATATTTCACAAGCCAAAGATCCATCATTGCAGCCCAAAAGAAATTTCCACATCATTCATTTACATCTATCTATGTACCTAACCTTGTTCAGCCATTAGGATGATTCATAATTTAAATTTTCGGGGACCAGTTGTAATTTGCAATGGGAATTGCAGATTACCAATTTTAATCTGCAACTGTAATCTACAAATGTAATCTGCAGGACAAATGCATTATCTTAACTGCTAATCAGACGTGGCAGTTAAATTTAGTGTAGACTAATGTACATTATTTTTGCATTGCAGTCACAGCGTACACAGCGAATAACGCAAGGCCGCATACAGCAAGAATAAGACATAAAAACACTTGGGAACTCGATTGGCCTGTTCTACCCGACCCGCCATATTCACCAGACCTTGTACCAACGGAGTATTACAGTTGTCCATCGCTATAACAATCTTTATTAAAAAAGCATTCTCTAATGAATAACAGATTACGGAATATTACACCAAAGTTATCACTTTTATTTTTTTTTTTCTAATATGTGGCAACAAATCATTGCAAATAATGGCGAATATACAGTATGTTCCATAATAGTGAGACATATTTTAAATACAAGTATCTTGGATTAAAAAAATGACATAGAGTACCAAATATATTTATTACATAATTGATATACAAGAGTTCAACATATTATCCAAGATTTGAATATTACATACGTGAGATGGACACCATCATGAAGAGAAAATGAAGGAAATCCTTCTATCATTTCAAACACAATTCGGCATAACATATTAACTTGGTCCTTCGTCAACAAAAGAAATATCAAATACCTGTTGTAAATTGCAAAATCTTCGATAATGTCATTTTTATAATCCAATATATTTGCATTTAAAATGTGTCCTAACATTATGGGATATCATGTATAATAAGCGAAAGCAGAAAGCACAAAAATAAATAGATTTTATTGATTAATTCATTCGCATTTTACGGCTTACCGACCCTTTCTTTGCAGGTTATTTAAAGCCAGAAAATATTTTTAGATCGTGAGAATCTGGAGATAATAATGATTTAGTGATAAGAATCTTACTAATTAAACTATAGCTAGATGAGACATGGTGGGTTCATTCCTTTTTTCCAGAGTATTTGGACATATAATGCGTAAATGAATATAACGAACCCAACTGGAATTGGAACTCGGCCCTTCAATCAACAATTACGAGCTATTATCCATTACACTACTCGCACAACCAAACTTATAGCATCTGGTATTCCCAAACAGTCACACATCTAGGTACTGACCAGATCTGACCCGATGTTCCTTAACTGCGGTGATCGTACGGGAACCGGTTTTTCAACGTTATTTGGCCGTAAGCCTTAAATAGGTGTGGGTAGGAGCGGTGAGCTACTAAGACTTTTGTAAAACGAGTGGCTTCTTAACCAAGCACAAACCAGGAACTGTCATAAGCAGTAAAAACAAAATAAACAAAACAGAAATCTAATGTTCTTTGGGAATTTGAAATTAAATCATGTCATCCAATCCAGGCTATGGGACTGGATAATAAAGAGATAAAATGAATCCCATCAAGTGAAACCAAAACTAAGATAGACGGAACACGAATCTACTCGTTGCGTAACGGTTACCGACACGACGAGTTCAAATTCAGATCGAGCTCGTTGCAATCATTTTCACACAAATACACTTCGGAATGGTATGAAGTTAAACAACAGAACCGGCTAGGTTCACTAGTTTTTGATTGGTAACCAGTCTAGGAGAAGGTCAATCCGAATTCCAAACCGTGTGTGTGTGTGTTTAACCTGTCTTTAGGTGTTCAGGTTGGGATCAAAGTGTACTATATGTTCTCTCTTCCTTTTAACGTTATGAGGGATACCTATTCTAGAGGATTTCAACCCTGCGGCACCACCTTCCTCATTTTCACAAGCGAGGGTGGGTTGTTAGCGCCACACTGGTCATAGGAACCGACTAATTTTCGTCATTGGACCATAAATACGCGTATGACCATTCATCATTCAACCAACCTTGTTTCATAACCCTTCTCCGCGGGAATTGATGGAACGTGGTGTACTTGGCTAACCTAAATGTTGGTACTTGTTTAATTATTCTGCTTGGGCACATGGAGAGAAGTGAAAACACCGTGAAAATATGCACACGACAGTTGCGCTTCTAATTAATATCGTATATTGAATAGCCAAGATAATTCTTTTGAAGAATCACCTCCACCTTTGTGCAAATTAATTGAAACAAAAGGGATAATTCCGTTATTATTTACTTTTCTTTGTATTTTTTTAATGAGACATG
>CAHIKZ030001937.1:580000-667500 GCA_903632075.3 Acanthosepion pharaonis
TAGGGATGGGCTTCACCCCTTCTACTTGCCAAAGTGAGGCTAGACACTTAGCTGCGCAGCGACCCTACGACCGCACTTGGACATGAGACTGATGATGATGATGATGATGCTGAAAGGATAATCATGAATAGAAATTCTAAGAAGTGAAAAGTCGTCAATTTTATTTTAAGCTGGTCTGATGGGATCGAACTCAGTACCTTCGTAAATTTGTCTGTATGACAGAAATTGGTTTTAAGTGCTCGCGTGATAAAGTGGGAGCGAGAGGGAACGAAAGAGAAAGAGAAATAAAGATATATATAGAGAGAAGACAGAAGAAATGATAGAAAACACAAAGTGGAATAGAGAAAGAAAGAAAGAAAGAAAGAAAGAAGAACGAAAGAAAGAAAGAAAGAAAGAAAGAAAGAAAGAAAGAAAGAGAACAAAAGTGTGAGGAGGCCTGTGGATAACGATACTGATCGGTGTACTCGGGAAAATATTGACAAGTAATTCTTTTGAAATTCGAAAACTCTCTATATGTCTGAATATATTTTGTCCATTACCCACCCACATACACACTTACATACGCACACAGAAAAACATACAGGTTCACGCATGCATATAACAATTTGAAATCAAATAAAAATAATGTAATAGAAAGTTTCATACCTGGATATCTTCAGTGTTATTTAGAATCGTTTAAAAAGATTCAGGAACTTACCTAAAAAAAAGAAAAATAAATATGAAAATTAAATAAAAGATAAATTGTAAAAAATTACTTTCAGCATTTTACAAAATGGAAACAGTAAACGGACATCGGTCCAGTGGCAGACTGTGTCTAAAAATATTGGTTGCTAGGAGACGTACGGGACACACCCACAGCTATAATACTATCATTTAATTTTCATTACTAATACCAAAATTAAAAAAAATACATATGGAAAAAGGGGCAAAATTATTTTTTTGTGTAAAAAATGGCTATTTCTTAGTAATTACAATGTACATCCACTATACATATTAGTGGCAGTAGATAAATACAGAATTATATACTTGAATTTTTATTTTATTTTTTTAATTTTAACTGGTTGATATCTTAAATAGTTTACTTCACAATTTACACATTAACAGATGGTTCAAAAGCACAATAAAGCATTGTTTGCAGTCCATTATATGAAAAGCAATGGTTTGTGTTCGCTAGATGATTGTGCAAATCTAACAATAATTGCTTCTACATCAAATACATCTAAAATTTCCATTTCAATGTGATTCTAAATTCCTCTCAGACAGCCAATTTCTTAATCTTGTCTTTATGATTGTTAACTTTGAATATGTCCTCTCACATTGGACTTGAGTAACTGATAGTGCAGGTGACTTTATAAAGTTCTTATTCCTTTTTATTTGTATTTACTCCCCCCACTTCATGAGCTCAGGTTGTAACACAAGGTCGGTCTATTGTGGGGATCCCGAGTGCGTACACCCGGGCTAGGAACAAAAATTGTCCGGAATCCCGCAACCGTCGGTTGCGCTGGCCTCGGTGCCAGCACCGATCCCTCTCTCTAGTGCAATGAGAGGGCCCGGCCTCGGGCAGCTGTTCTACTCTTATTCCTTTTTATTACTAAAACAATTGTCTGTATTTGTTTCTTAATTGCATTTTTACTTGATATACGGGGTCCACTCCATCAGGGACCGACTTGTCATCGGGCAAGCTGCCACTCTGTTAGTTCGTCTGTTTCTTTCCTAACAGAGTTTACTCATTCCCAATTAGCTCCAGAGGTCAGTGTTCAAGCGTGGGTAAAGTTAAGGGTTTCGAGAGTTGAGTTTTAATGCAAACAAATGTTCCCATTTAGAAGACCGGTGCAACACATTTTTCCAATTACACATTTCTCCCCCTTTATCCTTGTGTCCCACTTGAGAAAGAAGACATGTATATAATGATTTATTTTATACCACATATTTATTTATACATATTTCTCGCATGCTAAGACGTGGTAAGACTACAAACATTTCTTGCGTTAGAAGCCTTAACCTTCAGAAATACACTAGTTTGAACGTTTTGTTTCTTTTGGTTTTTGTATTTCAAAAGACAACCGTTGTTCACACACACGCACACACATATTATACATACCGGATGTAACAGCAAAATTGTACAAATTGTGTAACATCATAATTACCCATCCAACAAAATATACTAATATCTAAAAACCCACTAAACTAACTGAGTTTCTTTTTTCCAGGTTTTAAGATAAGACGTTTAGCCATCTTGACTCCAATTACCGTAAGGAACGCAGAAAAACCCTTCGAGTTATTCAGCTAGAAAGAGAGCAGGTTAAATTGTTTTGCGTCAGACCCATTGTCTTACTAACTGAGCAATAGTGAGAGGAAAAAGATTATTCAAACCTTCAGTAATGGTACTAACATTCATACTCTGGCTTCAATCTTCAAAGTCCATTCAAGAACCATCAAGAGAAAGGTTTGTTTTGTTTTATGTCATATCAACCTCAATGGTTATTTAATATCGACAAGATTTTTTTCTGGTAATATCTTTTTCCAATAATGCATTGCTGCTAATATTTTTCCAATAATGTATTGCTGCTAATATTTTTTCTTAAAAAATGTATTGCTGGTAAATATTTTTCTTCAAAAAAGTATTACTGATAATATTTTTCTCCAAAAATGTATTGCTGGTAATAGTTTTTATCTTCCAAAATGTATTGCCGGTATTAAAACCTATTTTTACTCTTTCATAGTGTTATGACCACAGTTTGGGTGTTAACTATTTGTCCATAGCTGGGACCCTAACAGGTACTACCACCCCGGGTCAATTAAGAGTTGGTTTCACGCTCCTCAAAACCTCCTGATGAGAAGCTTTGCTGTAGGATGTAGTTTTTCGTCTTATTCAGGACGCGAATATAGTTTATCGTCATACCCAGGACAGTCAAGAGAACGGGAATAATTAAAAAAAAGAGGGAACAGTAGAGAGGAAAACTGGATCAGGAGTTAACAAGAGGAACCAAGATCATCATTTCAACTTAGAGCTAAAGAGATCAATTAGAAAAGATCCAACTCAATTCATAAAACATTTGGCACGTGAAAGAGGTCTTTCATCTATGACAGTCCAAAGAGCAGTGGGAAAAGATTTAAAATGAAATCGTATGTGAAACGTGTGAGGCACCTTTTTACTCCAGAATAGAAAGTTAGAAGGTTAGAGTGGGCGAAGATCATCTCAAATAAGTTGGAAAATGATCCTTGAATATATATATATATATATATATATATATATATATATATATATATATATATATATAGATATAAGAAAAGAGCTTATAGTGGTCCCAACGAGAGAAAAGTGTGTATATTAAAAAGAAGAGAGGTACCGCAAACGTTTTTTGTTGCAATGTGGATTTCTAAAAAAAATATTATGCTTTATTTTCCATAATATATATATATATATATATATATATATATATATATATATATATATATATATATATATATATATATATGTATTTGAACTTTATTTCAGTCCTTCATGAGCTTCCAATCCTTAGCTATGATTAATTAATGATGAACATGTCATTTTCGTTTATGATCGATTTCATCACGATTCTTTTGTTAAGCTTGGAGAGTAATTATACATTCTTATTGTTCAAAGTAGAGACTAATAGTATTATAAAAAAATCCGGAGAATTCCAGTAAAATACCTTTAATCATTTCTAAGATACAATGCTTCAGAGCTTAATCTAACAATTAGACAATTTTGTTGTTACACCCGGTATATAGTATTAGTAACGGTAATATTAACTGTTTCTCTACAAGGAAAAATTCAGCATTCGTTGACGGAGCAGCCAGTACTGTTTTCGGTTGAAATTTATAAAATCTTTCTCTTCAAAGAATTTTTTTTTAGGAAAACAGGTTTCTCCATTCCAGTGACAATTATCGCTCTTTTCTTCCGAAACTTTTATTTGTTGTGGTGTGGAATGTAAACATCTTGTTTATGTTGTTATTTTCTCTTCAAGTTCCATCTGCTATCCATTTTAGTTGTTGCTGCTGTTGGTAGTCCTCAAGTGATACGGTTTCTGTCATCGGATACGGTTCTTTTAATACAAATAAAATTTATCATTTAGCTGATTGATATTATATTTAGCACCACGACTGCAGAGTTTCTTAGACGACCATTCTTAATTGATCAGTCGACTTGCCAGGATGTTTCCGGCAATTATCTGCTGTTTTTCTCATTTTTCATTATACAATCGCAAGAGAATATGGCACTCCTCTTTAAATAGGCTACCGGGGTCTTATAGAGAGTGGCGGAAGAGGAAAAGCAGTTTTTCCACTGTTTCTTTTAGATTATTTTTTTTGTTCTGAGTTTGCATATTTTATTTTAATTATTTATTTTTATTTATTATATTTTATTTTCATTTCTTTTAATTTATTATTATTATTATTTGTTTTACAATTATGTTCATCCTGTACAGGGCCCAAGAGCCACTCGAAGTAGAGGGTTAGAGGCACAGTTTATGAGGATGTTTGGGGAAGATAATAGTTAACCCTAGACACGATCGAGTTAAAATTATAGTGATAGGGGAAGCATTATTAATTTATTTTTGGTATTCATTCTTCGAAATATAGGATACGAAATCGATATTTAAAGCAAATCTGGCAAAAAGTTAAAATTGAAAGGCACCCGGTTAGAATCGAACTCACTACTGATTTCATCTGTGAGAGGACACTTCTAACTTTCATCTTCGTTAATATATCAGCTTTTTCCATGAGAATGATTCTCAAATGTCTCTTCAATGTCTGCCCTTTGCTACATCACTTTAACCATATACGCAATGTCTGGGGCACACGCCACTGTGATAAAACAAACCACGACACTTATCGATCAACTGAGGGATTCACTCGTTCTGATGACGTCACCAGTGAGGCTTTCCTTTTTCTGGATTTGTGCGCGCCGATGACGCATACTACTGTGTCCTTTAGAGTCCCGAACGTAAAATTAGAGATCTCTGTTAGCTGACGAGAGATAATGGACGTCAGGAAGGGTAAAGGAAATGCAGAGGCTCATGGGAAGGTAAGAAAGTAAATGTGACGGAAGTGGATTGTATGGAACGAATAAAGCTAAAAGTGGAATGATGAATGGGTCCAGTCCGTACGACATGTGTAGCTCAGTACAACTGGCCTTGCTTCGTGGTTGAGACTTGTGAATTTTCTACCGATTCAAGAGGTCGGCGTTCGATCCTAAGTAATAGCTGGTATTTCTAATACTGTTTTTTTTTTTATTTTTTTTTTTAGGTAGATTAACAAGTTTATCGAGGTTAATGTGGGGGTAACGTAACGGTTACAGTCGCTGGAACTGGAGTCGGCGGTCCGAATTCAAACTCCGGCCTATTATGTTGCTACTTTTAGTAATATGCTCTTGAGAAATGCATGAAACCATCTGTTTTTTCCACGACCGAGTATGTGTTAAATAACAGATCTGATTTGGGTAACTTCCAGTCTAGAGAGGAAACTCTCTGAATACTGTGGAGAAGGCAACAGGAAACCACTCCACTATTTTTCCTAAGTCATTCTAGTCCGTATATAACGAGCAAAAGGAGTCTGTTGAGCGTCATTATCACGTACGTCCTGAAGGGACATTGCATTATAAAGGCTTAACAAATACTGTATGTCTCAGAGAAACTAATGTAAATGTTTATAAGCAAATAAAAAAAAATCTTTTCTTAGTCTGCTATATTAAAGAATACGTCTTGTAAATGCCGACTCCTCTCACAGATTAACGGTGTTAGTTATTAGGTACCTCAGTAAGCTAATCTAAGTATCTATATCGGGCGTTTGCTGTTGGATACTAATTAACTATATAACCATTATATATATTGTTGTAAACCTAGAAAGTGTTACTGATTGAGGAATAACCAAAACGGAGTTTGGAAATGAAATGGTAATCTTTATAACATCAAAAAGATACATTACTCGCCAGCGGCGTGAAGTAGGTAAACCACTGCTAGTTGTGGACTACTTAGAGAACATATTACCCCCACCTACAATAGTGTCCAACGTATTTAGTAGGATTGGTACGTACCCATTAGTATTCAAAGGTACGGTATATAACATATGTATAATCACGCTTAAGCACTCGCGCGCGCGCGCACACACACACACAGACGCCCCCCCCCCACACACACACAGAGTTCGATTTTCACTGAGTGCTTTAGGTTTAAGCCTTGTATCAGATAAATGAATCCGGGCCTGTATCGGCGTTCGCTGTAGGTTAAGTGTTTGCAAAGTTTATCTTGTAATTCATTGTAGCAAGTTTGATATTCACTGAGTCGTTCAGGTTTGTGAATTTACACGAGACTAAGTAGAGCTTTAGAAACATTACGGTGTAAGAGATAGCAAGAAGACAAATTTTCTTAAGAGCTACAAATGACAGGAAATCGTGGAGAGCCATGATCGTCCACATCGGGAAGAGATACGGCACATAGAAAAGGAAAATCAAAAGTATTTTCGTTTCATCATTTCATCTACATACTCAAAGATTATAAGTGACTCAACATTATTATTATTATTATTATTATCATTATTATTATTATTATTATTGCTATATATCATAGTAATATCAATCATAATTTGAAGTATATCTGTCGATTCCATTTTCCTTCCCCAAAAACATTACGAAACTCAGGCGTAAGATTCTTTCATGCCTTAATAATAATAATAATAATAATAATATATATATATATATATATATATATATATATATATATATATATATATATGTAAATGGATTCTCCCTTCCGTTTCGACGTATGAGGATCTGACAGCTTAGTTGATTCAGTTATGAAAGTTTGTGCGATAATCTTAAGTGGCATTTAAGACCCGCTAATGATTTACAAAGGAGGCCACATATGGAGCAAGTGTGAGAATTGTGAGATATATATAATTAGAAAAAAAACTTAAAAATCCATTGTCGGTAATAAATTTATTTCGATGCATATATGCATATATATCTCATCAGATCAACTACATTTTATGAATTTTTTTCATAAAATGTAGTTGGTCTGATGAGATGAATAGGCCTATATTTATAATTATATATTATAATATGCCTATGAATATGAATAGAGATGAATAGGCCTATATTTTTAATTATATATTATAATATGCCTATGGATATGAATAGAGATGAATAGGACTATATGTATGATTATATATTATAATAATTTGCTCTGTATCATACATTGAGCTCTCATACTGACAAAATGTACTCTTTGCAGTAACACATAACAATTACAATTTGGTATTATTTTCAAATATATATATATATATATATATATATATATATATATATATATATGTGTGTGTGTGTGTGTGTGCGTGTGTGAAAGTTTTTACAATAAAATATATGTATTTTTATGATAAATATAACATGGACTATTTTAACAGTATTTAAAAATATCTTATTTTATGTTGATGCGATTTTATTATGGACTTTAAGAGTTTTTTTTATCTTATTGTAAATATATATATATATATATATATATATATATATATATATATATGTGTGTGTGTGTGTGTGTGTGTGTGTGTGTGTGTGTGTGTGTGTGTGCAAGTAAGTGGAGTTATTGATATTTTTTCATTTCAGATACACGAAGGCTGCCATTGTTCGTAAGAAAGCCTTATCCTCAGGAGAGAAAAAATGATCTTGTAATGTTATCGAGTATTGGGAACACAGCATTGAAAATTGCAAAAAAAGTTTAATAGACATCTAAGAACAATGAAAACAAGATACTGAAATTGTTAGTAAGATATAAACGAGAAGATGGTTTCAGGAATGGCAAAATAAAATGTGATCCAAGAAAAATCTAAAGGATAATAAGTAGGGAAAAGTGCATTGACGAACCAGACAATTTTTGAAGAAAACAGTGTCGGGAATATAAAGAGAGACCATTTGCCAAGGACATGAAGGCATCCCAACTCGCATCTTTATGAATTTAGGCGCTTTACTAGATTGTAAAGGAGGTTGAATCAATTTACAATAGTCGATTTTGACACCTCATTCCCTGATGAAGATAAAGTGAAACATGTTAGATTGATAAACAAGTTTAACACATATAGTTGACTTTGTAAAGGTTTGAGGTGAAGCTTTTGATGGTCACAAGAATCACAAGTTTTACTCGTGATTGTTTTGGCAGGCGTGACGTACACAGATCTTCAGCTTCCAGGAGACGACGTGGAATAAAGGCAAAGCTGTGCTGGAGTCATTGCGTGATCGTATAAAGGAAAATTTGGTTTAGACAGTTTCAGAAATTGTCTCTGAAAAGTTCAGCATCATAGGACAAATACATACATACATACATACATACATACATATATATATATATATATATATATATATATATATATATATATATATATATATTATACTCATAAATGTTATAAATAATTTCAACAAATCAATATTCCAATGACGAAACATCAGAATATTGATTTCGGGTTATCGATTGGGCCGAGAATATATATATATATATATAGAATATATATATATATATATATATATATATATATATATATATATATATATATATATATATATAGGTATAGGGTTTGAAAAAGGTTCAAATCGATTTGAACCTTTTAAAACCCTTTATTCTACATTCAACACCATCCTTGATAAGCCACCGGTAGTGGCTATTTTTGTAGTGATTTTATAAGATATTTATGTTATAATTTTTTGAATAAATTTTATATATATATATATATATATATATATATATATATATATATATATATATATATATATATATATATATAAGGGAATGTCGAAAAGTTCTAGGGTCAATTCACTCCTGTAAATGATCTAAGATGAGATTGAAAGTACTTAGAAAAATAAATGAAATAATCAAAACTACGGCCCCTCTTAATCACTACTGTAAGAGCACAAAAATTCATCTGTGAATTAGAGAGGATTAAAATAAAATAGATAGATATAATATTTATAGATTATTCAACCAAATATGATTGAATGAAGATATGATGCCTATATATATATATAGATGTGTATATATATATATATATATATATATATATATATATATATATATATATATATATATGTATGTATATATATAATGAAATGTATTAATTATTAAAAATAGTTTTTCTTTACACGTTATTTTATTAGATGCAATTTATTTAAGTATATACTCTGTTTTTTTAAGAAACAGTATTAATTACATTTACTGGCCTGAATGTTAGAGAAATATGTGGTTCTAAAAATAACGTACAGACAGAATATATATATATATATATATATATATATATATTTGGTTGGATAGATGTGAGTTTGTGACCCTGGGTTTCACGCTTTAGCGATCGTCAGACAAACTGATTACTGTTTTAAAAAATTTGGGTTTATGTAGATTTTTTTAAAACAGTAATCAGTTTGTCTGATTTAATATAAATTTTGAAACCCAGGGTATAAACTCACATCTATCCAACCAAATATGTTAGCTCTATCTCTGATATTGAGGATTTTCTAATAATTACCGCGTATATAATATATAAATAATTATACATATATATATATATTTATTTATATTTATATTCACTTTTCACATATATATATATATATATATATATATATATATATATATATATATATATATATATATATGTATGTATATATATAATGAAATGTATTAATTATTAAAATATTTTTTTTTTACACGTTATTTTATTAGATGCAATTTATTTAAGTATATACTCTGTTTTTTTAAGAAACAGTATTAATTACATTTACTGGCCTGAATGTTAGAGAAATATGTGGTTCTAAAAATAACGTACAGACAGAATATATATATATATATATATATATATATA
Organism: Acanthosepion pharaonis; assembly: GCA_903632075.3. Taxonomy (NCBI): domain Eukaryota; kingdom Metazoa; phylum Mollusca; class Cephalopoda; order Sepiida; family Sepiidae; genus Acanthosepion; species Acanthosepion pharaonis. Next base: position 589,859 of record CAHIKZ030001937.1, read on the forward strand.
TATATATATATATATATATATATATATATATATAAAAGTGAACATTGAAAAAACAGTCTGAGGCCTGACGATTGCACGGAGCAGGAAACAGACTGTCGCCTCTGAGTGATGACTTCAGTGTTCACTTTTATATTTATATTTACATACGCTTTATCTCTGATATTGAGTACTCTATCCCATAAATGTACCATACATTAAAACTATATTTCTTCACACACACACACACATATATATATATATATATATATATATATGTATGTGTGTGTGTATATATATATATATAAAGAGAGAGAGAGAGAGAGGGAGAGAGAGCAAGAGAGAAAGATAGATAGATATGTATCTATATATTATTTGCACATAGAGTGTATCTGTGAAGGAACAAAATGAATAAAAAGGCAAGAGGAATAAATGTTCTTAGCCAACGTGTTTCGTCCTCTGAGGGACTTTATCTGGATAAAGTTCTTCTGAGGACGAAAATCGTCGGCTAAGAATAGTTTTTACTCTTGTTTTTTTTATTGATATATAATCCACTATGTGTGCATATAATTGCAAGTTTCTGTATATCCATAAATGTACGTACACATATAGAAACAAAGAAATATCGACAGACAGATGTATAAGGTACACATTGATAAATAGATCGAATACTCCCGAATGTCAAAATGAAAGTTATGGTGTCTTTTGAAAAGTCAATGGCTGAAGTAATCAATCTGACCCCGACCCAAAAATAAGCGGGAAAAAGTACCCTCGCCCCCCACACTTCTCAAAAATAGAACAAAAAATATAAAAAAATTACTGACAGCATGTCAGTTGAATAGAGAAAATCAAGGGAAATTTACTTTTTATTGCCGGGATCTTAAAAGAAAAAAATCTTCCTGAAGAATTTGCCGCGTTTTTTTTTTTTTTGTTTTTAAAGTCACATGTTGCAAATTCCACAGGCGATCGTTCTATCAAATAGAAATTGTATTTTGTTTTTTTCTTTCTTTCTTTCATCCATCTTTTCTTTTTCTTTCTTTTTACAAGTTTTTTTTTTCTTTCGATAATTTATTCTACTTTTCTTTCTACAAACCATTCATTTTCCTACAATCTCTTCTTTATTTTCCCTATACTATATTAGTTCTTTATTTATACAACATATTCAGTCTTCTATAAACTATTTTCCTACTACAATATCATCTTTTTTTTATTCTTCCTGTGATCTGCTCTTTCTTTCTACAATTTTCAACTTCTTTCTTTCTTTCTTTCTTTCTTTCTTTCTTTCTTTCTTTCGTTCGTTCGTTCGTTCTTTCTTTTTCATCTTCGAAATATTCAGTACTAACTCAGTGTATATGAAGTCAATAAGTGCTCTCACCGTGAAGTGATGACTGTCTACTTAATCTCACAATCTTGCTGAGTAGTGAGATTGATCCTCACTGGGTGTAACACTATTGCAGCCTCGTGTCAGATTCAAATATACTTATACAACTAAAGTAAAAACAAAAAAAAACAAACGTGCTATTTTAATGTGATATATTGAATTGTGGAAAATCTTTGTTTTTAGCCTTAATATTTACTAAGCTTAGATAGACTGGCACAAGGCGATAAATGTAGAGCATAGTCATAGTACAGTAGTAATAGACTCAGACACAAACTTAATGACAACTACACTGGGTCGAGGTGACTTTTTAATCTTTTCACATTTTCTTTCTTTTTTTTCTGACTACGATACTTTCTTTTTTCTTCTCTTTTTCTTTCTTAATTTTTCTTTTTTTTATCTTTCTTTTTTCTGGCCTTTTTCTTTCTTTCTTTCTTGATTTTTCTGTTTTTTTTTTCTTTTTTTTTGTTCTTTCTTCTCCGATCTTTCTTTTGTTTGGCTTTTTTCTACCCTTTTCTTTCTTTTTTTTTTCTTTTGTCTTCCTCCCTCCATTTTCTTTCTTTCATTCTTTTTCCTGCTTTCTTTCACGGATTGTCTCTCTACTTCAGTTGCGTCTCACGTTTTCCTCTCTTTTTAATTAGATCTAATCTGTCTTTTATTTCCACACCTTGCAAGCTGTCTTTTTGATAAACATTCATTCGTTGCTTTTATCACATTCCACCGCGCCGGTCGCCATTGCAGCCACTCCACAGTGACTCATATCGAACTGCACACAACTTTCATTGAAAGACTTTCATCGTGAATCACAATAAAAAGGTCGACATCATTTCACTGATCAACATTCGGCTTACTTCACACATTCAAATAAGAAAAGATTATGAGAAAAGAAGCTGCAAATTGTGTGACTGCTAAAATATACTGCATATACTCGTGTATAAGTCGAGTTATTAAGACCAGATTCCCTAGTAAAATTCTCCATTTTCGCATTTGGGATATGATTTATTTTGAACTGGCTACAAGGAGAAAAGATTTGGAATTGCAATACGCAAATCCCCAGATATTGTAACAGAGAATATCGTACACGAGTCAAAATGACTGATGGCTGCCGACATTGTTGTTCATAGCTGTAAGATCAGAGTGTTATCAGATTGTGTCCCAGCTTGGTTTTCGTTCTGGTAAGAGATGCAATGATGGCATATATGTTATCAAACAACTCCAAGAAATTGTTTACTTTTCTAATAGGAAATTCTATACCTGCTTTGTCGACCTCACAGCAGCATATGACCACATCGAGACTTCCTCTTCTCATCCATTAGAAAACCGCCCCCTAATCTCGGAAGAGTATTAGAATCAAATTATGTGAGCGTCACAGATGCAGATATGGAACCTCCATCGATGAGTTTGGTTTGCCTCCTCTCTCCTGTCGTCGTAGTGCCGGTCGCAGCCACGGCATGCAGCCGTTAGCGACATCATCAAAAGAGGTTTGGATGCAGCTGGGTTCCCTTCGCAAATCGAACCCGTAGGCCTCGACCGCGGTGATGGAAAGCGGTCGGATGGCATTACCATTTTCCCTTTTAAAATGGGGAAGTCGTTGATTTGGGATGCGACCTGTGCGGATACATTTTCGGCCGGTAATTTGATCAGTTCCGCGGTTGAGCCAGGATCCGTCGCCCGGGATGCAGAGATGAAAAAAATAGTTAAATATTCTTCTCTTGCTGATAGATTTTTTTTTTTTTTACTCCTGTGGCAGTGGAGACTTCAGGGGTTATTGGCCCTCTTTCGATGGCGTTCCTTCGGAGGATTGGCGCGATTGCGTGTCGATTAAGGGACGAGCCTCGATCTAATAGAGGAAATGTATCGATCTACAAAATCTTGCATGTCTGATGAGGAACCTAATACGGAACCATTTCAAACTTCATCAGTAGTACGACAAAGAGGAAATGAGAGTCTCAGTCTATTTAATCTCTTCATAGACTATACCCTACGCATTTACAAACACAGAGATGAAGAGATGGCCACTAATCATTTAACATTCCAACATTTGCCACACCCAAAATGAATCTATCAGTAGAAGATAACGAATACTGTTTTCCCTCCCGAGGTCAATGTATGGTGATGAAGGAGGTTATGTTGATGACATAGACATTCATAGTTTGGATAAGAATGATCTAGAATAGAAAATCAGCATCCTCTATGAAATATTCCAAGAAATACGATAGAAAATAAATCTTTCCAAAACAGAATCTAAAATCTGGAATGGGAATGAAAGCAGTGATGGCACATACTCTGAATCTATCATAAAAATTAAGAACATGGAATTAGTAAATACTAAACATTTCAAATGAAATTATTGAAATGATTAGATGTAACCGTAAGTCCTATGCTAACAGTTTCTTCTATCTTACTTCTCACATGTGGAACTCTCTTCCAGCTTCTTGCTTTCCAGTCAATTTTGATCTTCAAAAATTTAAATGCAATGTCAATCATTCTCTTCTGTCTTCTTAATTCTTGTTCTTTTATTTCCCTTAATAGTAGTATCTCTTATATTCTCTAACACTCTTTTGTTCTCACTATTCACGTGTTCTATCCGAGATATTCTTAGCGTCATTCTGTAGAATCAAATCTCTGTTGCCTTCTTTGTTGTCTTCTCTTCATATGTGAACAAAATTGTTCAGTATTCTCTGCTATATAGGAGGATTTTTATTGCATAGGAGTAAGTTATCCAAGAGAGAAATTACAGAAAGCTGTGATGGCACATAATCTGAATCTATCATAAAAATTAAGAACACGGAATTAGTAAATACTAAACACTTCAAATACTTAGAAGTATAAATCAGTTATAATAAATTTAGATAAGAAAACTGAACATAGAATAGGTTGTGATAAGGCTAGTTTTGCACAACCCTGTAGATTAGCCTCGTTGGACCGAGACTTTCATATAAATATCATACTGTCATACATGGCGCCAAAAACGTTCAGAAATACAGCGGTATAGAATCTGTTTACAACCGGTTTCTAAGATGAATAGTAAGAAAAAGGCTTTGAACAAGTGAAGTTTAAAGGTCTTGGCAAAGATTATCCTTATTGGAACATTGTGTACTGGCGCTACATAATCCCAAACAGAAAATTGTACCAAATAACAGGAATCACATCACTTGAGAACTACAAGCTGCAGCAATAACTAAAATGGATAGCACATGTAACTCGAAGAGAAAATAAGGAAATAATTAAGAGGCTAATATTCCAGACTATACCATTTCTAGTTCAATTTGGGGCTAAGCAAGTTCATAATGAAATAGCCAAGTTCAGAAATCGGACGTAGCAAATTCATAAGGAAATAAGCAAGTTTGATTTGGAACAAAGCAAATTCATAAGGAAATAAGCAAGTTTGAATTGGGACTAAGCCGATTCATTATGGAAAAATGTTTCGAACTTATCTGCGTGTTTCAATAAAAAAATATCATGGATTAAAAAATCAACTGGGCGGTAAATCAGATAATTAAAAATCGGAGTTTCTGGCACTGTCATTTGTAAGACAATCAGGGAGAATAGAAGAAGAGATGGATAGATTGTAAATAATGTTAAAAAAGAAAGAATAAAAGAGAGTTATTCAAAATGAAATGATTTGTGAGACAACAGGACAAATCTTGAAAATCCTAAGAAAAAGCAGCAAGGAAATGTTGAATGCATATATCAAGACAGGTTTTGAAAAAAGATAGGTATTGTAAGAGATTTTAAGCGCTGAAAGTTGCATCCAAAAAACATACATCTTTCATGAATTTTGTTGATTTATTGATTGCTTCTAAAAGATAAAACATTTCGATAGTAAAATTTATCTGAACATTATTATTTTATCATGAAAATATTTAATTTTAAAATCTTTTTTAGCAAAATAATTGCTCAATCCTAAATTGAATTTGTCTAATCCATTTTGAACTTGCTAAGTCCCAAATCAAATTTACTTATTCCAATTTTAAATTTGACTATTTCATTTTGAATCTGCTTGATCCCATTTAGAATTTGACAATTTCATTTTGAATTTGCCACATCCCAATTTAAATTTGACTATTCCATTTGGAATTTTTTATGTCCCATTTTGGATTTGACTATCCCATTTGGAATTTGTCTATTCCATTTTTAACCTGGCTATTTCATTATGAATTTGCTTACTCCAAAAATGACTTAGATTAGTCCCAAATTGAAATTGAAATTGTATAGTTCAAATAAAAGGTTCCGAAGGAAACATCCATCAATACTGGAAAGAGCGATATCAGCCATTGTACTTAAGAAACCTGTTTTCCTGAAAATTGTTTTAAGAGAAAGATTTTATAAATTTCAACCAAAAGCAGTACTGTCTTTTCGGTCAGTGAATGTCAAATATTTCCTTGGAAGGAAACAGCTAATATTAACATTACCATTAATATCTAAACAATTCTGGTAAGAGGGAGATAAAAAAAAAATCATAAAATAATGAGAACAAAGTGGATCACCGAAGTTAAGCAACGTCGAACCTGCTCAGTAGATAAATGGTGACCGCTTGGGAATACCACGCTGTAAGCTTGGATGTGTCGGTAGCGTAATGGATAACGACTCGGCATTGTTTACCAGAGAGCCGTGTTCCAATTCTAGTTGGGTTCGTTATATTCCTTTGCACACAAATACCATTGAGAAAGGTATGAATCCACCGCTTCTCACCCCCAGCTATAGGTTAATTAGTAAGATTTGTATCACTAAACCGTTATTATCTCAAAAAATAAACATTTAGATTTCGGCATCATAGAGTTTGACATGATGTTAAACAAAAATCAACCGACAGAAATTATATCTGAATTCGGTACTTTTCTCTGGATGCCGTTTTCTTTTGTGGGTACAGGGAATTTACCAAGACCTGTGACATTTTGGTCTGTCGCACCTGCTATTCCTTTCTTTCTTTCTTTCTTTCTTTCTTTCTTTCTTTCAAATCTATTACCTTTTCGCAGGAGAGTACAGGAAGTCGGCCTCGTGGCATCGTACGCACTCAAGTCGCCAAAAGACATTTTTTCTTAAAAGACAAGCAGTCTAATCGACTTTTTAAATCATTGTCTACATGTTTCTTTTCTCTAATCCTTTATTTATTTATTTAATTTATGTGATTCATTTATCCTCTTTCTTCAGCATTTTCCCCACCTTTTTTTCTTGTATTTGTTTGTCTATTATAAACACGTTAGTTACATATCGCTTTTAACTATTCCGGTATCTGTCACTTTCCTGACGACAAGCTGATCAAATTTCAACTCTAAAAGGTTTGTTCAATTGAAATACTACATTTATTAGAAAATGTATTCAGTTTAAATACAGAAGGAGTCATAAAAATGACTTGAAAGAGCCGACTAATATCTTTTCCTGTTACCAAGGGTTGTTGCCAGACAGGAAAATTACCCTTGCGGCAAAGGTGTCCATTTCAATATCATTCAAATTGTGTGTGTGTATGTTCGATTGCATGTGCGGATTTATATATTAAGTCAATGAAAACCTAAAAATATTTCTGCAATTTTTTTAAAACAGGCTTTCAAAATAAATTTCTTTATGTTATGGTAATTTGACCACGCTATGAATAGGAGCAGGTACTGCCTTTTAGAGGAGGAAGTTTCCAGTAGTCAGCTTTGACAGTTAGACCAAATATTCTTGCTGTAACACTCTTGTTTGTATATGTTTGCATTACTGTTAATATATTTGTTTAACTCAATTCCTCTCCCGTGTTTTCATTTCTGGCCCTAACAAGGCCACAACATTTTAGGACCAAATAATTTCTGTTAAGTTTTAAAAAAAAACAACTTATAATTAACTTATTTTTAGGGCTTAAAGAAATTAATATTCTTTTCTGGTTTTCATATTTATGATTTTATTGCTCATCCCACGATAGGAGTTGTCCAGACTGAGTGAGAATAATAATGGATTGTTTCAATCTTAGTCAAATTGTGTGTGTGTATTAATGTTTTCATGTGCATGTTGCATGTGCTATATTTTAATTCACTATCAGACCCAGAAATGTTTCTACAAAATTAAAAAAATCTTCAAAAGAATTCTATTTGTTATCGAATAATTTCCGAAAAGTTAAAAAAATATCTTATAATTATCTACTTTTTTACGATTTAAAACTTAATTTTTTTCTCTAATTTCTAAGTTTATGATTTTTTGGCTCAAATCAGGATAGGGATTGTCCAGACTGAATGGGAAATTCCAATGGATTGGGTGTATACTGAATGGCACAAGCACATATAAGTCACTCACACAAAACTCAGACATACGTATATAACTTAAACGAAAGTAACATCGTGGTTTATTTATCAGTACATTTAGGAGTCATTTCAATGAATAATGTTCTAAATATGATATGTGAAGACATTAAAATATTAACAAAATCAATGACATTTTCTCTTTGTTCATCGGATATTGTTTGTCGAAAAAAAAACAAAACCCAAGGTATTCTGGATTATTTTGATCCTTGGTATTTGAAAATTGTCTACTGAAGGCAGGATCTATGTGTATCCAATCCTTAATTTCATATATTTATGTCTTCGTTAATAATCGCGTCTAATCACCGACGAATAGAAAATTCATTATAAAATTATAAAACTATTATTGACTCATCAATTTAGATGCTTTTTTTCCCTTTTCAATTTTCGCTCAGGAAAATCATGCCCAACAAAAGCCCTCCCCCTAGTGATTGCCTAAAATAAAAATATTCATTAAAACTCTAAAAAGAAAATCATCAAATATAATAATAAATTATATCTAATATAATCAAGAGACAAGCTTCTCAAAACATTAGACCCCCCACAAAAAAAAAAGAAAATCGGTTTAACAAAAGAAAGAATAATAGAAAAAAAAATTATAAGAATAGAAAATTAAATAATTGTAGAATAAAATAATATAATGAAACAAATAGAATAAAAGAATAGCAGAATAAAATAACGATTTGAAATAACGAATAAGATAAAATAATACCAGAATATTAACATAATAAAAGACTTAACAATATAAAATCAAAAACATAATCACAATAAAACAACAATATTTAATGAACACGGGATAGGAAATACTCGAATATCAGAGTGAAAGAATATCAAAGAACAGAATATCGGAATAGAAATAAAAGAATATCAGAATAAAAGAATAACAGTAACAAAGTATCACAGTATATATTTATATAAAAAAAATAACATTAAAATAATAACCGTATAAAAGGAAAAAAAAAACAAGATAAAAGGATACTAAAAAATACTAATAAAAGAACCAGACAAAAAGAAAAAGAAAAAAAAAAAAGAAAAGGAAAAGAATAACAGAATAAAAGTATATCAAAATAAAAGTCTAATAGAATAAAATCTGACCATCGATATCAGTTACTTTCTCACAGTCGTGATGCGCCTTTCCTGTGCCATTTCTACAAATATTTTCATGGCAACTGTTCTGAGGAGCCTTTTCCTTTAGTTCCCCGACTACATGAATTTATGTGTGCTTCTAGATTGGCAATTAGGTCTCATCGTTTTACGGTTGAACTAGCAACTGTGTGTTCTGTCACAGTCCCTTAGTGATGATATTTCATCACAACTAAAAATAGAAATTACCCTTTCTAGAGAAGACCAATTCTGTGATTCTCCAAGAAAAAAAAATTCTCTTTACCGCCCAAATATCTGTGATACTAGAATTAATGTTCCTTTACCCACTAGAGAAGGCAGTGGGACTTTTGATTGTCAATAAAACAGACGTGGAAATTGAAACCAGTCTTCGTATCTCGTATGCAGTTTAATCCTCTAAAACATTCAAGTAAGGTAAACAAAAACGAAAAAAAAGAGAATACATAATACAAAAAATAATCATGATACTAAAAACATTTATGTACTGTGTCGCATATCACAATTTAACACACAAAATAATAAAAAAAAACGTCTATAAATTTATAACCAACTTATAATTACATAAAAGGGAATAAAGTCTCGATTCCGTATTCTGTTTTTCCATGTTTTTCCTCACAATTCATTTTTAGCCTTATCCTGGAAGATTCTGCTGCTAAAATTTGGAGATAGATAGTTAAAGTCACAGTAACTTGTTACGGTTTTTCTTTTACTACTACAATCTAAACCACATACACATAAAAGTAGTAACCCCACATACATAATTACGGCAGTGGTGACATACACTACCAGTTGCTTATGTTCTATTCTAATAGTCTTTTTTTCTCGCCCTTCTCGCCAGTGGAACTCACTTCCGATTTCTTACTTCCATACCACCTACAATCCTTCAAAATTCAATCGCCATCTTCTGTCTTCGTGAATCTTGTTCCTTTATTGTTCTTTTCTCATTTCTCCTCGCTAAAATCTTCTCTTTCGCTCCCTGTAACCCCCCTCCCGCGTCATAGTGGCATTATTGCCTTGCTTGGCGTGAAATGATTAAAATAACAAGAACACGAACAAAAAATAAAATAAAATAAAATAAGTGAAGGTTCGCAAATAGAAAATAATGCCAGTTTAAAAGAATAATAACTGAATTAAAATATTTAAAAAAATCACAGAATAAAAGAATACTAAAATTTAAAAATGACAATCAAATAATAACAAAATTATAATAAAAAAAAAACAGCGAAAAAAAAAAAAACTGTCTAAATTCCAGGATAATATTTATTGTGTTTATTATTTGTTTCCTTTTCAAAAATATTTCCCTTTTCCTCTGATTTGCTGATGTTAATTTCAGTGCCATCCAACGCTCTCCTTCGACATTTTTCCTTCTTTTCTTTTTTTTCTTTTTCAGAATTGTTTTTCATGGACGCCGCGAAGCTACGCAGTGAATTCTTGATGAAGTAATCGTTTTGCTAAGTGTGAGTAATCATTTGTTTCGTAGACATCTCCACGCAGACACACATACACCATAAATGAGAAGCATAAATGAAGACAAACCGAAAAAAAAAACATTTTTCTCTAGTACGCACGCGCGCGCATGCGCACAGACACACATATTCGAGATACAAACTTTTCTCGCGCAGTCGGCAAGGGACTACTTATAAAAGACTGTGGAAACTAAATTTTTTCATGGTCAGATTCTCCAAATCATCGTAATTTTGTTGAATTTTTTAAATCCAATATCCCTTCAGGACGTAAGCTGCCATTGCTCTACCGAGATCTCTCCTCTTTAACATCTGTGAATTGCCACGACTTCTTGGGAAAGATAGTGGAGAGGCTTCTCGTTGTCTTTTCCAAGTATTTGAAATAAGACTTTCCTGAAAGCTTCATAGCCAAGTTTATTCTGGTATTTGATCCAACGCTGGGGTCCGCGCATCCCGTTACATCATCTACTGTTTTAAATATAGGCTTTTCAGACATTAAAATATAACTTCCAAAAGCTTCCTGAAAATTATGAAAAAAAAACAAAAAACTTTCTCTTAAGTAAATGATTTGACATCTAATTTATTTTTAATCACATGCAATGATTTCACTCTCCCACTGAACTGAATGTCGAGGCTGTGTTTGTTGATTGGATTCGCGATGAGAAAGCGAGTCTTTTTCGTAATTCAGATGAAATGGTGTAAATATTATTGAAATCCACATTAAAAGATTTGTGAAGTGACCATATCTATTAAGAAAGTGCGCAGTTCACTACCTCCCTTGACACGCAACACACAATCAGACACGCATACCTGATGATTTAATACATGCACATCACAAGAGTGTACACAAATGCAACGATTATATTAAGTAAACTGCTCGGTCTTCTGCTAAGAAGATTGGTTTACTGTGTCGTGCCGGACAATTTTGCTTTTTAGAATCCATCTTGCACATTTATAAAGCTACCATTCGTCCGTGCATTGAACATTACTGCCATATCTCGTCTCCAGATTCTCGACAAAATCCAATGAAGAGTATGCAATGTTATCGGTCCTGACCTGGCATCCCGAGTTCAATTGCTATCCCACCAGCGTGACTTCTGTCTTTTGCATATTTTCATGGCAGTTATTCTAATGATCTCTTCTCATTTAATTCCCCCTTCCCTCCATCGTTAGGTGGTCAGTAATGTCAGATCTCTGGTGGATGCGGGGCGCCTTTCTTTTTGGGTGTGATTTTCGTATTTGTTGTTGTGTCAGAATTAGTTTGTGGTTGAGTGAGTGCTTGGGATGAATGAATATTTTATATTATTGATTCCGTCCAGTTAACTATGAGAAAGTTGTCTTGCATTCACTGACATATAGGTGGATTAATAGTACTTAGCAATATGGCCTTCTTTTCTTTGTCTCTAATGATTTTTTTTCTGTTTATCATCACTTTGCTTAGCATTTGGAAGGCACCTTTCGTTCATCCAATGTATCTACGGATTTCGGTGTCACATTTTCCATATTTGGTTAAAACACTTCCCAGATATTTAAACGTTTATACTTGCTTGATGTAGACATCTCCAATTTGTAAATCACATGTGGAATTTTTTTCTTTTTCTGATCACCATTTTTTCTGTCCTCTTATAGATGATGATTAGTCCTTTTTTTATCTCTTTCTTCTACCAGGAGGTCCTGTAATTTCCTTTCTACGTCGGCCATCAACACAGTATCATCTGCCTGTCGTATACTTTGTGTGTACGCATGTCAGAATAAGGAAAAAGAAGGGCGGTAAGCAGACAATAACATGGAAACAATATTCTGCGCATTGTTTGTGTCGTATTGTTTATTTACGACCAAAACTTGGAAAGAAAGTGTGAATGAGTGTAGGGATTCACATCTCGGAGAATTATTAAAAAAACTCAGTTATAATTAATGGTTATTTGCAGCTACAAATAAACAAGATAAATAAAAAAAAAACATTATGACGAGTACGGAATATGGAAGGTATCATGAAAAATACCCTAAAAATATTTATGCTAAAGTCGTATTAGAAGGGTTTGAAAAAATCTAAAAAAATCCTTCACCGGTGCCTCTAATCAAATGTATATTAATGAAGGATTTCTACACAAATATATATATATATATATATATATATATATATATATATATATATATATATATATATATAGTATATTTTCATTCAAACATGTTTCACTAAATAATACAGATATTCTATGTCTTTATTTTTCTAATAATCCTTTCTAGTTCTCTAATCAGTTTCTGGCCTTCCCTGATCACGAAACTAATTAGAGAACTAAAAAAAAAAGTTTATTGTAAAAATAAATAGATAAAATATATATTATTATGCAATGAAACATCTTTGAATATATATATATATATATATACATCCAACTCTTTCCGAATCCTCTGCACTGTCCTCAGATCGACACTTAAACACTCTCAAATGTACGTATTACAGATTCCGGTGCGAATTCCAAGCCGTACATCATCCTTTTTCCAAATCTCTGATGGAGTGAATTGCGTCATGGTGCTCTTTTTCTCACAGACGATACACAACTGACCCTACTTTTCTGTACAGTCGACAAAATTAAAAACAAACAGGCACATGTGATTCTATAACAAATTTATGTTATTATTTTTAAATAAATAATTATACTCGCTCTACTCTGTATTGAGCACCCTTTTAAGAATAGTAATTGTTGTTTATTGGAATTTATTCCGTATACACCAAACATATAATTGTGTGTGTGTGTATATATATATATATATATATATATATATATATATGGTTTTCAGCCGTCGAGGTGCAATAGAAATGCACGGAAACGAAGTTGCATCTTTGTAGTGAGTAAGCTGTTTTTGTCTATATGACAAAATTATAATAAATAATATATATATATATATGTTTGTGTGTATGTGTGTGTTTGTGTATGAGAAAATATAGATTTAATATATACTTATCGGTAAAAGTGCTCAATATCAGGGATAGAGCCTGTGTATATCGTAATATTCTCGCCTGTTACGAAACAGACTGTCACCACTCGATGTTGAACTCAATGTTTACCCTTATATATATATATATATATATATATATATATATATATATATATATGTATTCTTAACTCAGCACCTGAAGATGGCGTTGTGAGCGAAACCCGATTGAGCTACCGGTTACATTGTATCGAGCACTATTCAATATGTGATATATATATATATATATATATATATATATATATATGTGTGTGTGTGTGTGTGTGTGAGTAGAGGTTTATCCCATGTTTCCTGTTTAGGATTTTCGGTTTCATATCAGTTTTCTTATTCTCTTTCACTTCCAGTAACACCGTGCATCCTAGCGGCATTATTACTTGGGGTGAAATGATTAATATATATTAATATATAGATAGATATAATATACTTAAGAAATATCACTTAGCCTTTACAAAACAAGTTGACCAGTAAATTACTAAGTAAAGGGCACAGTCTTGCAAAATAGTCACTATAATTAATAAAGAAATCCAAATGACTTATTCTCTGACTTGAAGTTATGCAAATATACAATTACACTCAAAGATCTATTTATCTGACTCCAACAAATTTAATACTATCCCTACAAAACTACAAGTCAGAAGATAAATTATTTGGACCTTTATTTATCTGTCATATATATATATATATATATATATATATATATATAAGTATCTATGTCATAATAACAAACACATTCAGATATAAATATTTTGCGCATAAGCGGTTTATATATACTCATTCTACATCTTCATATATCTGTCCTATATATTTTATATATCTATAAATTCAGTTGTGTTATATGTATGTGTTGTATATAAATGTTTACAAAGTTATGCATGTATCTGCTATATATATATATATATATATATATATATATATATATATATATATATAGCAATCAATCAATACGCAAACATATGCATGCTATATATGTGCCGTATATATATGTTCGGTGTATATGTATGTGGTATATATATATTTGAACGTGTATGTCTTATATACCTGTATGTATGTATGTGGTAAATATATGTGTGTAGTTGCCACATATGCTTGTGTTAGCTATATGCCTTATATTTATGTTTATATGTGTTTGTAGGTGTTTTATATATATATATATATATATATATATATATATATATATATATATATATATATATATATATATATATATATATATATATATGAATAATTATATATATATATATATGTGTATGTGTGTGTGTTTTATATATATATGTGTTATCTATACTTGTATATGTTTGTGTTATGTGGTGATAGATGTTTAAATAAGGCCCGTAATTACGTGCACAAGTCATCATTCAATCAAAGCAGTAAAGGAAAAAGAATTCCGCGAAAAAGAATCGGAATGCAGAAACCCATCAATAATTATTGAATCGACCGAATTTTAGCTGAGTTTTTCCCATTTGTATTTGGGATTGACTCATTGGAAGGGTCATCAAGTTCAAGGTTTTCCCCGAGGGCTGCTTTTTATGAAGAAAGCACTCACTCTCTGACGCCTTTTGTATAATACACCTCTTTTGTGATAAGTACTGTAGATATGAGGTAGATTTTGGAAAAAAAGGCATCTATCTATCTATCTATCTATCTATCTAACTCAGTCAATTTAATTTGCCATTATTCTTTTCATTCTATTTAGTCTAGTCATATCGATCTTGCAATCGGTTCATATTTTGCCTCTTTTCGTTTTTTTCATTTCTGTCTCAATCTGTAGACATCTATCTATCTATCTATCTATCTATCTATCTATCTATCTATCTATCTATCTATCTATCTATCTATCTCAGTCGCCACATATGTATGTATGTATATATCTCAGTCGCCACATATGTATGTATGTATGTATGTATGTATCCATCTATCTCAGTCGTCACATATGTATGCATGTATTATCTATCTATCTATCTATCTATCTATCTATCTATCTATCTATCTATCTAACTCAGTCAATTTAATTTGCCATTATTCCTTTCATTCTATTTAGTCTAGTCATATCGATCTTGCAATCGGTTCATATTTTGCCTCTTTTCGGTTTTTTCATTTCTGTCTCAGTCTGTAGACATCTATCTATCTATCTATCTATCTATCTATCTATCTATCTATCTATCTATCTATCTATCTAACTCAGTCAATTTAATTTGCCATTATTCTTTTCATTCTATTTAGTCTAGTCATATCGATCTTGCAATCGGTTCATATTTTGTCTCTTTTCGGTTTTTTCATTTCTGTCTCAGTCTGTAGACATCTATCTATCTATCTATCTATCTATCTATCTATCTATCTATCTATCTATCTATCTATCTCAGCGTAGTTATTGCTATCCGAATCTTTCTTACCGCTCTTTCCATTCTAACCCTGCCCCTTATTACTATTGTTACCTCTTTTCTCTGCAATATACTCCAGGCAGGTCTTTATTTTCTCCGTCTTCTTCCTCTTCCTCCAAAATACACCAGCCTGTTTTTGTTGCTTCTGTTTTCCCACTTTATCTATAATACACCTCACTATATTCTCTATTGCTTCATTCTTCTTCTGTTCTTTCCAAACGTACCCCAGTCTGTTCACTATTGCACCTGTCTTTCTCTTTTTTACAATATACCTTTATCTATTCATTAGTGCTTCTGTCTTCCGTCTTTCTGTAAAATATACCTCAGTTTGTTCATTATTGCTTTTGTCTTCACTCTTTCGATATAATATGCCACAATCCGTTCATTATTGCTTTTCTATCCTCGCCTTTTCTATACCATAATCAGCTTTTGCTCATTACAATTGACCCGAGTCTCTTTCTTTCACTCTTTCTCTTTCTTGCTCTTCCCCAGTTCATCGTCTTCGAGATGAGTTTGTTTGTCCAATTATAAATACGATCAATGGAATGAGTTTTTTTATCTTTTGTCAGCCTAATGAAAACTTTGTTCATTTGTACATAAGACAAAAAAAATAAGTCGAAACCAAATTACAAACGTCCTGGGTATGTATTGTGGGGTCCTACCTACAAATGGACTCTTCCACACCTATATAATATGGCTACCAACTCTGAGTAAAGGGAGTCACCACGTGAGGGTCACCGAGTAGAAGCCATAGTGAGTGAATGAGTGAGAGAAAGTACTCTCCAGTCCACATTTACCTTTTGTACTACGTTTCCGAGAATATACTATTTCACCTTATATCCGAGTCCGTCTTATCTTTCTATGGTTCTACACCATAACATTATGACGATAAACTACATCTGCGTTCTGGGTATGACGATAAACTACATCCGCGTCCTGGGTAAGACGATAATCTACGTCCAACAGCAAGGCCTCTGATAATACGTTTTTGAAAAAATAATATTATCAGCTATACATTTTTGAGGAAAAAAAAATATTAACAGAAATAGATTTTTGACAAAACAAAAATATTACCAGGAAGAAAAAAAAAATTAAATAACCCATTGAGGTTGATATGCCGTAAAACAAACCAAACCAAGCCAAATTACAAATAAAAAAGGTATATATATACTCATTCTACGTCTTTAAACATCTGCCAAACAATACCTTATTCTGCCTCAAATTTTGGCTTTCTGATTATGGTCACCGATCAAAAGGCATCCCTTTTCACACACACACACACACACACACACACAAACTTCTTCCGTGTGCCGTGTCCATTCAGGACGTAGGCGATTACAGCTCTCCTCTATTCCT
Source organism: Acanthosepion pharaonis (assembly GCA_903632075.3). Lineage (NCBI taxonomy): Eukaryota > Metazoa > Mollusca > Cephalopoda > Sepiida > Sepiidae > Acanthosepion > Acanthosepion pharaonis. The sequence continues at coordinate 606,801 of CAHIKZ030001937.1, forward strand.
TGTCATTTGTAGCTCTTAGTAAAATCTATCTTTTTGCTCTTGTGTAAGCGAGATCACCGAAGTTAAGCAACGTCAACCCTGGTCAATACTTAGATAGGTGATTGCTTAGGGAATACCAGGTGTTCGGATGTGCGGGTGTGGATGACGGCTCAGAAATCGGAGAGCCGAGTTCAAATTTCACTAGGGTCTGTTACATTCACTTACGCGCGAATAACCTTGGGCGAACATGGCATTTTTTTCGATTCATAATCACCCAAGTGTGTCACACGCATTGAACTGTCGCGGCAGGGTAATGGCCCATTCTTTCTCAAGATCTTTGGGAGACCTACGTTCAACAAAGACCCCCGCATGCTGAGAAGAAACAGTAACACATGCAAAAATAAATAAATAAATAAGTTAATCTAAAGATGCTATAAAATCAACTTGTAAGTGTCCAATCGTCCTCATCGATATTCTTTCTTGTTGACATTTAATCACTTCTTTATCCAAATGGATGACAACTTTTGTATACCCAATTGCTGAAGAATTAAAAATTTAAAGCTTCTCTTGTATCTGTCTATATTTCTGAGATGAGGTATTATGTACACTATTTATATTATTCGGACTATTGTCCCCATATTTGTCGCCATATTTATTACAACGTTTCGACCATTGTACGCTCCAGCCTTCTTCAGGTGGTTGGAATGTCAAACTGAACTCTTTATTTCGCACACTGGGGTAGATTGTTCTAGTTCCACGTGCCATCTCTTGTTAATTCCTCTCTGAAAGATTCCCAAGGACACATAGCACAGTGGATAAAGGCGTTGGTTAGATCCAGTGACAGGACCCAAAGACTGTGAGTTCAATACCTGGTTAAAGCAGTGGAGAACTTTCAGAGGGGAATTAACAGGAGATAACTGACATCCATCAAACATGGCACGTGAAACTAGAACAGTCTACCCCAGTGAGCGAAAGAAAGGGTTCAGTTCGACATTCCAACCACCTGAAGAAGGCCGGAGCGTACAACCGCCGAAACGTTGTGATAAACATGGCGACAAAGATGAGGACAATAGTCCGAATAATGTAAATAGCTTTCTCTTGTGTCTTAACGATTCTTTTGCTCGAGATAGGCCGAGTGACTAAAATTAGGTGATTAGCGATTTCATGTGTTGCCACTGTTTAAGTTCTCCTAAACCGAGTTCTATCTGAAAATCACAAAACTTGACTACAGTGAGCCCCCGTCTATTCGCGTTTTAGCATTCGAGGCTTCACACATTCGCGGATTTTTTCTTTAGAACATATATACTTGTTATTTGCGGGAACCCTGAATATTCGCGTGTTTTTCTGAAGAACATATGTACAAATTATTCGCTGAGAAATCCCTTGAACTCCTCCCTAAGAATTCGCGAAGTTTTTTCGATAGAATATATTTAAAATATTCTTGTATTATTTTCCTGTTAATAAAATGACTTAAAACATAATAGTCCATTTTTATGGTAAAAACTGGCAGAAGTGTACATCTTCAATGTGAAAAATCAAACGCAAAAACATGCGTAGTATTTGGGCTTTGTTCTTTGTTAGGGGCTGGGGTCTTAAAAACTGGCTTATGCTAAGTCTGGGGGTATCATCACAGTCCAATTATTTTATGTCTTGTTACACATATTTTATGCAGCATTTTCAATGGTTGTAATTGAAAATGGTTATTGTATGTATGAAATTAAAATTGGTCATTGTACTTATGAAAGAAAATTTATGCTAAGCATATGGTCACCAATACTATTTTTCATGTTTTTAAAATGATCTGAAATGTTTCTAAAGTGTTTAGGATGAAAGTTTAAGGCATATGGGGTTTTAAGAATCAAAATAGGTACTTATAAGCACTTTTAAGGGAGGGGGGTAAAAGTATCCGCGGATTCTAACTATTCACGACCGGTTTTGCTCCCTAGCCCACCCCCGCGAATACGGGGGGACTCACTGTACTTCATAAATGAGCACGATGGAAACTTTTAAAAAAATCATTTCACCTTAAGTAAGGCAATAAAGCCCCTAAGACAAAAGCGTTACTGAGGAGAAATGACAATAAAAGATCAGCATTTAAAAATATGGCGATTGACTTTACATTTAAATTTTTGAAGATGGTATTTGACAAGAAAGTCAGAAGAAAGTTCAGCAGTCGAGAAGTGCGAGAGATAAAAAGATTAGAATGCGTCATCTAGATATTTCAAATGTAAAATGATGAAACCTTGCTGCCAATCTAGTACTGTACTTAAATTTATAAAGCCCGGATTCTAAAGAGGAAAATCTATCAGAACAATTACCTTTAAAATATTTATAGAAAAGTCACAGGGAAGCTACATTACAGCAGTAGGGAAAGTGATTGAAGCCGAGATGAACAGGAGTAGAGGTTTATCCCTTGTTTCCTGTTCAGCATTAGGTTTCCATTTTTCTTTGAAAGTTTGCTCCTCCTCTCAGATCCCCGCCTTGCGTCTTAGTGGCATTATCGCTTCGCTTGGGGTCAAATGATTTAAAAAAAAAATCTGGTTTTTAATGAAACTTGCATAAACGAGAAATTGCTGCCTAAACATATATATATATATATATATATATATATATATATATATATATATATATTGAAGATATTTTTATTATTACTATTTTTTCGCTACTTTTCATTTTCTTTTTTCTTTTTTCATTTTTCTGTTACATTATTACAACTGCTGCTGATACTACTATTACAAGTGCATTTCTACTACTACTAATACTACAGCAACTACTATTTCTATGAATAATAATCAATTTCAGGTTCTTTTCTTACTTTCTCTATCTCATTTTATTTCTTCTTCTACCGCCTCTTGTCTCCTTCTTCCCTAACCCTTCTCGTATTTGTAGCCACCCCACCATCATCACCACACGAAGTCTCTCGGTGTATGGACCCTGCCAAATGCCGATCAATAACCGCCGATGATGAATCAGTCAGCCGTATGTAGGTGGGGCTGGGATACACGGTCGAAACTAAAAGGATGACGAGGACGGTGATCAGTCGACCTAGACGGCAAGACAGACATGTTGGTACATAGGGAAGTCTTTGCTTATACAATGCTTGAATTCAACTCTGCAGTCGATATCAGCCAATTTGTTGGGCGAATGAGAATTTTTCAGGACTAATACTTTTGACCTTACTCATCATTACACAAGAGGGATAACATCTTCATTTTGAACGACTGAAGTCAACCAGTATCTGAATCATGAAAAAAGTATTGATAACTTCAGCAGGCCAAAACAAAAAGAGGCCTTTCGCCAATCTTCTAATTAAAAACTAGCTTGCCTTGAAAATCTACATTCGAAATACTGGCTGCGTATCTTGGGTCCGAACACGTCATAGAAGTCTATCATTTATAGTTTCTCATATTTGTGAATTTACAACTTATCTGGTCAAGACAGAAGGCCAGCATTTCGATTGTTGTAAATACCTTGATTGGTTGTTAGAGTTGGTTATTTACGGTTTATCAAACTTTTTCAGGTTATTTTAAGCCAGAAAATATTTTAGAGTGTAAGAATTTTTTACAGATAATAATCATTTTACCGATACAAGTTCTACTAATTAACCCATAGTTGGGGGGAGAAGAGGCAGATTCATACTTTTCCCAAGGTTGTTTGCGCGTAAGTAAATATAACGAACCCGACTGGAATTGGAACTCGGTTCTCCGAATTCCAATTCCGAGCCATTATCAATTACAACAACCGTATATCCAAGCATACCTATTATTCTTAACTGGTCACTCATCTAGGTACTGACCAAGTTCGACATTGCTTAACTTTGGTGATTGTATGGAACCGGTGTTTTAACGTGATAAAGACGTAAGCCTTGCAAATAGCTTTATTATTTTTTTATCAGGACACTATTTTAGTAGATCAGTTCTTTGACCTGTTTTAGAACAAAGAAAAAGAATCGGATGATATTTGAACTCCAAATGCTTTGGTCAAAACGTACCTGGTTCCATGGTAGTTGTTAGTTCACAATCCCTGCCTCAAGTTGTGCGGAAAAAAATATAAAATCGAATCCAGTGAATTAAATGAAAAGTGTCATAAAGATGACTAAGCCTGCTGAGTAGCGACTGATACGAGTTATCTCCCCTAAGAAGGAAAAGCGTGGATTGAATAAAGAGTTCGGTTTAAAATTCCAAGAAAGTTACCGAGTATGAAGACAGACAATTAAAGAAGACTAGAAGGTACAGTGTCCAAAACGTTGTGAGAATCGAAACCAAGATGAGCGTGCTTGTCCAATTCATTTGAGTCCGATTTGTGATACACGCTTAGGCGATCATGTCTCTTTCAGTTCATGACAGAAGTAGGTGGCCATTTCTTTCTGCGATAGACTGTTTGCCACCCAATACTATAGGACCCAGACTGTCCTGCTATTCAACCGATATTATGGCGTGGGTGGGGAGAATAGAAGTATGTATACCTTTCCCAAAGATAAGGCAATGTAATGAACCCGACCGGAATTCGAACTCATTTCTTCGATTTCTCATGCCGTTATCCATCACACGGCGACGCACATCCCATTCGTACAACAAGCAAAGAATATAATAATGCTAATTCCTCGTTTCAAAAATTCTGCCCCAAATCCTCTAGTCTGTATATAATTTATTTTCTTAGACTCATTTTTCACTGATGTCTTTTGAAATAAGAATCAGACGTTTTCCGTGTCCCCTGTAGAGCAATTGGCGAGTAAATCTCTCAGATGAACTTATGTTTTTTTTTAAAATTATCTGCTTCATAAAGAGATAGAGTTTCTGTATGTTATTAAATAAGTTTGAGTATCATTGAGTGTTCTATTTTATAGCCTTTCGCCGGACAAGACAGCTCTTGAAAAATGGCTTACGAAATATAACTGAAATAAAAGCGTTTGATAATAGTATATTCCAACGTCGATAAGAATTTATGTTAACATTAGCTTCTGATGGACGGCCAGACCTCTTAGTATCCTCCGATGTGCTACATTAACGAGAATTTCAGAATCGACGTTTACTTGTTTTTCGTTTTTTATGGTGATTATCAAAACGCCTTTTATTTAAACGATTTAAAGTAATATTTCTCGTCGATAAACGAATCGTCGTCTAATCTAAGCAACATTTTATTAAAGCGTTTTATTATTATTCACTATTGATATGTCCCGGAAAGGGATATATTTGTTCGAAGTAGCAAAGTGGTTTTGGGACTACTGTAACCAGGTAGGACAATCTAGCAGGTAACCGTAATGGACTGGTCCTCATTGTAGTGGTGGGAAATAGGCGTAGGCAGTAGACGTCGTCAGTAGGCGTCCTCCATGTACCTCAACATCAGTCTGTATTTATGGCTGACACCAGCCAAACATATTACTGTCAGGGGGAACCCAGGTGTATGCATATTCATTACATCAGCTATTTATCCTTTTAGCGATTCGTTCGACTTCTATGAGTCCTGTAGTCTCGGCCGACATTGAATCTGTCAAGAAATTGGTCAAAACGCTTTATTTGCATTTACAGTTTGTGTTTCTATGAAGCCATTTTGCACTTACAATACCCCAGTTTGACTTTTAATTTGATGAAAATATTTTGCTTGTATTTTCTATCATTTAATAATTCTATCAATTCATGCTTTTTTTATATTATTTTACATATATGTAAGTTGCAAATGATTTGGTTTTTTGTTATTGAGTAATCAAAGCTGCCATATATGTGGGCTGATAATTCGATCTGATTCCAGAATATCGGCGATCGGTATAAAGAAATAAATGCTGAGGAAGGAGATTAAGCCTAATTACATCATACTTGATAATCAACAGAAAAAGTACAACAATTTTGGCCCACGAAGTATTTAATGCAAACTCGAGGCTTGTCTAAAGACATTTATTTCGTGCTGAATTCCTAGTGTTTAATTTATCAACAGAAAAATGGATCGGTTAAAAAGGATACGATAAAAAAATGGAAAGCTGAAGAAAACTGAAAAATATATGCAATTATGAAAATTATCCATTTCCTATTCTCAAATATCTATAGTCATCATTACAACTACAATGCAATAAAGAGTAAAGTGTCGAATAGAGGCGTAGAATAGAAGCGCTGAATAGAAACTTCGAATTAGTAGCGTGGATTAGAATTCGTCGAAGAGAATCGTGGAATAAAAGTGCAGATTAGAATCGTCGAATAGAATGGGGAATAAAGGATTGGAATAGAATCGTGAAATAGAAGACTGGATTAGAATCGTTGAATAGAATTGTGTAATGAAAGGGTGGAATAGAATAGTGGAATAGTAACGCGGATTAGTAACGTTGAATAGACTCGTGGAATAAAAGGGTGGAATAGAATCGTGGAATAGAAATGCAGATTATGATCGTGGAATAGAATCGTGGAATAATATGGAATAGAATCGTGAAATAAGAAGCGCGGTAAAGAACTGTCAAATAGACATGTGGAATAAAAGCGTAGATTAGAATCGTGGAATAATAGTGCGGCTTAGAATCGTTGAATAGAATCATGGAATAGAAGCGCGGATTAGAATCGTCGAATAAAAGGGTGAAATAGACTCGTCGATTAGAAGTGCGGTAAAGAATCGTCGAATAGAAATGTGGAATATAAACGTAGAATAGAATCGTAAATAGAAGCGTAGAATAAAATGTTGAAATAGAATCGTAGAATAGAAACGCGGATTAAAATCTCCGAAGAGAATAGTGGAATAAAAGCGTAGAATAGAATCGTCGATTAGAAGCATGAAAAGTTTAGGAATTACAATTCTCTTTTTTTACCAATAGGTTAACCTGTTATAGATGAATTACAAGCTCCCAAAATATGGAGTACGAATTATTTCGCTGTTCAATTTAACAGGCGAAGAATTGATCGGATTAGAACGGTGATAACAGAAAAAAAACATTGGAAGATTAAGAAACTCGCCTGAAATAATAACAAATTACGGGGAAAATGTAAAACTATTATCATAGAATTCGGGCCGATGAATAGCTCGGCTGCAAACGTAATTCGAAACAAACTATATAGCAGTATGATAACTAAGAATAAAATGGGTTTAATATTGAAAGCAGAAATAGATTTGCAGCTGTTGCTGTCAGAATCAATTTTTTCTTAGGATCGAATAAAATAAAAACAATTTCCCAATTTTCGATAAAAAGAAAAGCAAAAAAACAAAAAAAAATCGTAACTGCAAGACTTTCGGAGCAATCCGCATTCTTCAGTAAAGACGAAAGCGCGAAATGTATAGGAGACAACAACATGGCTGCCTCAAGCGATCGCAATTCCATTTATCACAGTCCTTTTCAACAGCTATATTGGCCAAAAATGTCTGCTATTGTTTGATGAGATAACGACATGCATATTCTGCGACAAAATCCATCATTGCAGAAGCACGAAGCTTCGGCTACAAAAGGTTTTCTTCCCTCGAAAAGAGGGCATAACAGCAATTGTCACAAACAATCCCGAATCGCTATTTCGATGCAGATATGCGTTTGAGCACTCAACTCGTGACCTATTTAGCGTGAGTTGATGCACAATACTAGATAATTGCAAATCATGTTCTTTCGCCAAGTTGATGTCGTTTTCTTATTGGAAAAGAGCCTGCTCAAGATGCGAGTATCGGCATAAAACGAGTTTATTTGCTTATACGAACCTTTTCCTCGGGACCTGTAGCCTAAAACATTAACCCAAATTATTTAATCTCCATGTAGAAGTGAAAGCAACACGATTAATTTGGCTGTCACTTTTGTTCTGCTTTTTAAATAATTGAAAACAAAATACGAAGAACGTTTCGAAAGTTATAGCTTTTTATTTATTTCCATGGAAGCGACAACAGATATAAAGGAACTGCTCTTTCGTGGGTTGAGAGCTTTACTATGGACGTAAAGTGACAAAGACGTCACTGTTACCAATGCAGTGCTCATCGACTAACTGTGCTCACATTCATTATTTGGTCTTCATAAACGTTTGAAAAACTTGAAACTCATAGGATATATTGAGGGTAAGAGCTATAGCGGCAGGCAGCAAGAAATTTATCGGCCGTGTGAATTGATGGCGGAACGGGGGTGGGACTTATCAAAGGAAGAAAAACTGCTAAAAGCCATAAGGCATAGGAGGTTTTGGACAGCTATCATCGCCATGTCCGTGAATGTTAATGAGTAGTTTTGTTTTTGCACGCAGGAAGTCAACGATACATGCTTCGTACGCGCTTTCATGCCAGAAGCTATTTTGTCAGATGACTATATTTGAAAGTTAATTACTGTTTTTATTTTATGTTCTGATGTAATTTAATATGATTGAGTTGACTACATAAAATGTGGAACGGTTTAAAAGATTATACATAGTTATTCAAGTATAAAGTCAATTCTATTTCATGCTGCTTGGGCGATCATGTCTCTTTCAGTTCATGACTGACTAAGCAGATTTTTCCGCAGTAGGTTGCCGTTTCTTTCTGCGGCAGTCTAGTTGCCAATCAAGGCTATTGGACCCAGTCTATTCTGTTATTCATAGCAAGGGGTAGAAGAGATGGATTCATACCATTCCAGAGGGTATTTGCACGTAAGTGAATTTAACGAACTCGGCAGGAATTCGAACTTGGCTCCTCTACTTCTCATTCGGGATACTCCTCGTACTCAAATTATTTGGCGAAAAATGAATGATTTTATAACTACTGTATTATTTCAGTTTTTTTTCATGTAATGTTAGAATGCCCTGTAAATTTACATTAGTTACAAAAATGTTTCTGCTGGTGACTTTCGGGCTTTGAGTTTTGAAGACGCCATTCCACACTGAGAATTTGTGAATCTCATTTTCTTTTCAGTGAAAACTAAAACGAAAAGGACAATTATTTTATCGTACTTTAGTATGCAAATTACAAAGAGATAATATCAAATTCTTCGTGTTCAATCCCATACATTCGCCATCGTCATCACACTTTCAATTTTTCTAACATACATAAACACACGCATGGATCACAAAGATATAAAACAATCCCACTCATAGATATAAAAACTGGGGCACCTCGGCGTGGTGTAATGGTTAGAAAGCTTGTCTTGCTAGATCAATTACGACTGAGTAGTGAGTTCGATCCTTACTGAGTTCTCCATACTTTTGGCCTTGTGCCATATCTAAGCCGAGCTTAGAAAATCACTAAATTAGGGCACCTCGGCGTGGTGTAAGGGTCAGCAAGCTTGTCTCGCTAGATCAGTTATGACCGAAAAGTGAGTTCGGTCATCACTAGGTGCTCCATACGTTCGGCCTTGTGCCACATCTAAGCTACGCTTAGAAAATTAAACATACATATACAAATTGTGTCCTGTCTCCATACTCTAAGCCCAATTTTGATGCTTTACATTTTTCCACGGCTCTCAACATTAAAAAAAGACCCTAGAGGTTTTTTTTTTTTTTTTTTTTTTTGTGTGTGTGTGTGTGTGTGTGTGTGTGTAAATGCCAGCTCAGACAGTTCTACAAAGGTTACCTGGTCTCCTGAGAAAAAATAACAAGTACCACGTGATAGTTCTTCGGGTTTAGGCGAGAATTACACTGATGACGTCATGCTCCCTTTTCCTGCAATGTTCCTCTTTCATATATATTTTCCCCAACTAACTCATTTCTTTTTCTTTTCTTTTTTTTTTTTTTACTATTTCTACTGTTGTTTAATGGATGCCTCTGGCCGCTAGGCAAGCTAATCATGACGACATCTTTCGACTCATCTTCCGACTGTTCTTTGAATACGCGAAATCGAACCCCACTTCCGGCTCACATTATGTTATGCCGAGTTATTGAGGTCACCATTTGTTTTTGTGCTTGCAAAAGAAGGTACAAGATGTATTCGAAATATATATGATTGAAAAATAACTCAATTGATTTTATTTTATTTATGAAAAAAAAAATTATATAGAGTGAATATGGCCGGTTCGGGAGTTATTTATAGCATCTTTGGATGTGCGGGTGGTGTAATGTATAGTGACTCAGAATAATAAAACGGAAAACCGATTGTCGAATTTCAATCAGGTTCATTACATTCATTTAGGAAAAGTACGAATCCATCTTCTCCCCCTTTTATAGGATTTGTAGCTTGAAAAAAAATGTTATTCCCAAGAGAAAAAGGGTTGATAAGCCGTAAAAATCAATTAATCAATTTGTGGCGGATTTAAGAAAAATCAACACTTGTCAATTGTTCCAAGAAATATGAGTCAAGATAAACTTTTCCAAAATAGAAACTATCATCTGGAATTGGAATGAAAGCAGCGATGGCAAGTTCCCTAAATTCATCAAAAACATTCATGATGTGGAAGTAATAAATATTAAACACTTCAATTTAATCTTTTCCAAGACTATGTCCTGCGCATATACAAGCACAGATATGAAGAGATGGGCACTGAGAATTAAAGAATTAATAAATAGTAAACATTTCAAACATCTCAGCGTATGGACAATTTATAACAAATTCAGTATAAGAGATAAGGGAATTGAACATAGTCTGTACTAGAGATAGTTTCTCCCAACATTGCAAGTTGCTACAAAACCAAAACATTAACCTAAATGCTCAAGTCAGATCGAGACTTTCATATGGGGGTCATGCATGGCGCCAAATTCCTCCAGAGATAAGGAAACTGCCAGCTGTATACAACCGCGTTCTCATGTCGATGGTTAAAGATATCTTCGAGTGAGGGAATCGTGTAGGTATCAGCGAGGACCATTTTGGAACTACAGAATCACAAATAAAGAATATTACCAGAAAACAAAAACTACATCACTTGAGGACTTTCAGCAGTAGCAACAACTAAAATGGATAGATCATGCAACTCGAAGTGAGAATAATGACAATCAAGATACTGACGTTTCACACATATTCAAACATAAGACAAGGAAGGAAACCTCAATCAATACTATAAAGAGCGATAACAGCTATTAACCTTAAGAAACCTATTTTCCTGAAAAATTGTTTTAACAGAGAAATGTTTTTAAAATTTCAACCGACAGCAAGCATAGGCTACTTGGTCAGTAAATATCAAATGTTTCCTTATAAGGAAACGGCTAATATTATCGTTACGATTTCATAATTTATGACGACTTGAACACTTGGACATGGTGTAATGGTTAACAAGCTTGGCTCGCTATGACTTAATTGTGAGTTCGATCCTCGCTGGTTTCTCTATCACCCCGGCCTTGTGCCACATCTAAGTTACGCTTAGAAAATCACTGGGGTACTTTGACGTGGTGTAATGGTTATCACTCTTGTCTCGCTAGATCAATTCGATTCTCACTGGGTGCCCCATAGCTCCGGCCATGTGCCACATCTAAGCTCCGCTTTGAAAATCAATGAGACACTTCGACGTATGTAATTTTAGCAATCTTATCTCGCCAGATCAAGTATGACTGAATAGTGACTTCGATGCTCACTGGGTGTCCCATATTTCCGGCCTTGTGCCACACCTAATCTACCATAATTTATGACGGCGAAAATATTTCAACGAGATGAAGAATACACTATTTACATTATTCGAACTATTGTCCTCATCTTTGTCGTCATATTTATCACAACGTTTCGGCGGTTGTACGCTCCGGCCTTCTTCAGGTGGTTGGAATGTCGAACTGAAACCTTTATTTCGCTCACTGGGGTAGACTGTTCTAGTTCCACGTGCCATGTTTGATGGATGTCAGTTATCTCCAGTTAATCGCCCTCTGAAAGTTCTCCCCTGCCTTAACCGGGTATTGAACTCACACTCTTTGGGTTTTGTCACTGGATCTAACTAACACCTTTATCCATTGTGCTATGTGTCCTTGAGGACGTCTGTGTATGAATTAACAGGAGGTAGCTGACATCCATTAGACGGAGCGTACAACGGTCGAAACGGCGACAACGATGAGGGCAATAGTCCGAATAATGTAAATAGTGTACATAATATTTCATCTCAGAAATATAGACAGAAATGAAAAATTCTAACAGGACACATGCCGGCCATTCACAGAAAGTCCTACATCCGCCCTTTTTGGATGTCCTGACGAGTCATAGCTGCTGGGGTCTGGTTCATTATTTATTATGCAAGCAGAACAAGGTGTAAGCAAAGAGACTCGCTTCGAAATTTGGAAAATTTGTATCTCAGTTTGTTTAGGCTTATGAATATACTTCGATAATTCTTATTCTATGTTGGGTTATTCTGGCATCAGTTCTCCAAGAAGTGTAAATTTGTCACAATATGCGTTTAGGAATAAGCAACCATTTACATAATAGTAGAGCTCGTTCGATTGAAAAGAGGAAGGAGGAGGATCTGATCAGAAGTAGAAGAGGGAGGGTTAAATAAAGAAGAGGAAGAAGTGGGAAGAAAAAAGAAGAAAAGATAAAGGACAGGAAGGAGGGGATAAACAAGAACAGGAATCTCATGGATAAAGAGACACGTAATAAAACTGTAGTAGTAGTAGTAGTAGCAGCAGCAGCAGCAGGATGAGGGAGGAGAGTGTGGGGCAGCGGAAGAAAAAATGTGGGAGGCAGACAAAATAAAATAATAAGAAACAAAAGTGAATCTAATAGCAAAGTTCAACCAGGCCGCGTGAAATGACAGCGAAAAAACGCCGGGTGATTCTTTTTGTTTTTTTCAGTAAGATTCACCTTGTTCAAAGCCTTGAGGGTGGGGACAGTCGAGGTAGAGGGTTACGTTAAGGGGTAGTTTATATGGATAGGAGGGTAAGATAACGGTTAACTTTTGACATGAACAGGTTAGGATTGTAGTGATCGGGGAAACATCATTTTGGGAGTCTGTTACACAGAACAGTGGTTTTTGGGAAGAAGCTGTTTGAGTGGAACTTACTTCTCACCAATGGAATACGAAAGGAATGTGGGTGGTTTGCTACAATGTAAGTGGAATGGTGGGTCCTTGCCCTGAAGGTTAGAGCTGGTAGAACCAAGGAATATAGTTCGTCTGAGCACTTTCCATGTAAGCAGAGATAGAGCAGAAAGAGGCTTGCCACGTCCCGCCTGTGTGTGTGTGTGCGTGAGAGAGAGAGAGAGAGAGAGAGAGAGAGAGAGAGAGAAAGCGAGAGACATTCGTGAGTGGAAAATAATTATTCTCCAACAAGGATCCGGAGATTCTTTTAGACTGTATCAAGACTGGAAAGTGATTCTAGAGACATCCTGTATTTGTCTGTGTGTCTGCCTTCTTCCTCTATCTACGCGTGCACACAGAAATACAAAATTGCACGCATACATATTGGTAGATACACACACAAACACACACATATATATATATCTTTGTAAGTACATGTCTGCTTTTGTTTTTTTCTTTGTTTATTTTTCCGTTCTTGTATAGGTTTTCTTGGATTTTGTTGTTAGTAAATTTTATTTCATTATTGTCTTTTGGTCACTTGAATAATGGAATATTGTGTTTGTAAATATATATAATTTTAATATATTTATAATTTTAAAGCAATTTATGTTTTTTATTCGCTATTATTTCTTTTTATTATAAATGTTATATTTAATGGGCACACGTGTTTAAGTAGACGTCATGTATTTTTCTTTTTCTTGTTTTTTTAACTATTTAACACTGAAATTAAAGAGATTGAAAGTTTTATTAAAGAAAATGTTGGGAGACATATTTTCTTTTATAAGAATTTCGGTAGACATTAATTTCACTGTTTTAAAAGCAAGGATGTCTACTCAAAAGCGTGCACTCCCTAATGTAACATCTATTGCAATAAGAAAAATATAAATATGTATACACGCATAATATATATATATATATATATATATATATATATATATATATATATATATATATAGTAAATATATATATATATATATATATGAATATATATATATATATATATAGATATATATATATATGAATGACTTTTAGGTGAAAATAAAGTTTTCTCTCATATATATATATATATATATATATATATATATATAGAGAGTTTATAGATAGATGGATAGATAGAAAGAGAGAGAGAGAGAGAGAGAATAGAGAGACGATTGATGATTAAATTACGCAAAAAAAAAAAAAATAACATTGACATCTCATTTTAACAAATATATTTACTAAAATTACAGAAAAATATCTTGAATTTTTAGTAAATTTATTCAATAAAATCGCATTCTTGGCTTCAACTATTGCCTAAAGACGTCTTCGTGATCTCCTGCAACTCCTTCTGACCTGTATTTACATGTTTAAGTTGGTGAATGCTATCCATAATTTTTTTATATCTGGTGGGGTAGGTGGCAAGTATTTAAGGGTGAATTAAGAAATTAATCTGACAGCCATAACTGAGTTCTCCTGCTTGTCTGTCATAGTGCAGAGTTCTGATGCCAGACAAAGTCTTCCACCAGCCACTCTCTTCACCCAGGCCAGCAATACCTCCTCAAGGCACTTGATATGAAAGCCTCCGTGTTGAGTCTATATATAACCAATAAATTCAGGATTATCAGAACGATATATAGTTTTCCGTTTGCCATACATTCGTAAACACCATTAGACTAATCCAATCTTTTCCGAATCTCTGCACTGTCCTCTTTATTGACACCCAAACACTCTGAAATGTTCGTATTGAGCTTTGGCTTGCGAATGCCAAGCCGTACAGCATCCCGTTTCCAAATTTCTGGCGGAGTGAATTGCGTCATGGTGCTCTTTTTCTCAGAGACGGCGTCCAATTGATCCTACTATACTGTGAAGTCGACAAAAGAATAAGTAAATAAGTAAATAAATAAATAAACGAAGCGCATGCGCGAAATAAAAAAATAAATAAAATGGCGACAATTTACCCATCGCACACTATATAATGTATATTTAGGCAGCATATCTTCATTCAAACATGTTTCATTAAATAATATCGACATATTGTGTCTACTTATTTTTATACTGGTCCTTTCCAGTTGCCTAACCAGTTTCTTGATGTTGAGATGAAATTCATCAAGGAAAGCAAGAAACTTATAAGAGAACTAGAAAGGATTAATATAAAAATAAATACACATAATATGTCTATATTATTCAATGAAAATATCTATAAAAAAAAAAAGTCTACAATAACTTCTTGCTTTCCAGTCAAGTTTAATCTTTAAATATTTAAATGCTATATGAATCCTTATCTCCTGTCTTCTTAATTTCTGGTCTTTTATCGTTCTCTCTCCTTAATAGAGTTTTCTCTTTTTGCCATATTCTTTCACACTCGGTAACACCCTGCGCCTTAGTGGTGTTATTGCCTTGTTGAATAAAATAAATCTTATAAATATATATATATATATATATATATATATATATATATATATATATATATATATATATATATATATAAACAAATGTTTGGAGGTACAAAATTTATAAATAGTTTTTAAAACAAGGAAACCATTGATTTTAATTTTTAAAAGTCTCTAGGGCCCTTTCAGCCAACATCTCATCAGGAGACAATCGTTGATTAGCGAAATGAATAATAACGATATTGAAGAGCAAAAAGAGGGGAAACAATACTAAAATAACGAACAAGTATATATACTTGTAATTAGGGGAAGGGATGTTGTAAATAAATTAGCGAGGGACAGTTAAAATAAAATATCCCCCAACAGATTTAGAGACGTTATAAATTCTTTCTGCCGGCAGAGAGAAGTTTTTTTAATCCTATACAGACCGATTAAAAAATCTTCAAATGATTATTGGAATCGGCTGTATGAATAATTTTAAACCACTTTTTTTAGTAACTTTGGTACAAGCTATATTCTCAACTAAATGTTGAGCAATAGCCGATTCCATATTCATGGGGGGAAGATAGCATATTCTATCTATTTTACCAAGTCGTATTTTGGAAGGTATGTGCTGATTAATTTAGTTTCCAAATGCAAGGTTGTACGCCCCACATAACCAGCAGCACACTGGCAATTAAATTCATATACTAAATTACTCAATTTGATGTAGGGCAATACAACCTTGCGAAAAGACGGAAACGCAGACCTAGTTTGAAAAATGCTACGTAAAGCAATATGATGGAATATATATATATATATATATATATATATATATAAATATGTGGCTGGTCCTGCACGAGGCCTGCACCACTATAATCAAATCTCATGTGCTATATATATATGTCGGTTTATGGGGACTTATCGGCCTGACCCTCATACGTCGAACGCGACAGGAGATTCGATATATACATATATATATAGAAAAAGTTTCAAATTAAAAAATAATAATGTTTTATTTTATGAAAGTATTTATTTATTTATATATATATTTGATATTTCAAATTGTCCTCAATCTTTCATCAGAAATAACTGTTTGTTACAAATAAATTAAAATTACTGTTTGTTAACAAGTAGCGTCCATATATATATATATATATATATATATACACACACACACACACAGAGTAATTATTAGGAGGATTTGATAATTATATTTTATCAATTCATCGAGTCTGATAGAGCAGAATGCACTGAACAGCCGTTTCGTCCTATATTTGCGCATCCACTACCGAGAATTGAAACCCTGACAGCTAGGTTGTCAAGCAAACATCATACCAACTGTTCTAATGGGCATCGGTGACGAAGAGATTGCAAATAAGACTCAACATAGCGCAGTTCGCTCACATAATCCGTGGTGGAACCATACTGCGTTCTCTGTAACCATACATATACATACATATATACATACGAAGAGGGTTCAGTAAATCTGTCGTATGGCACATAGATGTTTTATCTGTAATTGCATTGAAAAGGAAAGATGTATCTTGATAAATAAATGTGAATTGTGTAAAATAAATCTCTACTTTTTAAAATCTATATTTTACGTATTACTGATATATATATATATATAAATATATATATATATATATATATATATATATATATATGAAGAAAAATATACGGAAAAAACAAACAAAAATCCTTATATACAATTATGCTGTTTTAATGTTAATATGTCAACGTCGGACGTTTCGTTCTAATAAACCATCTTCAGGACGTATTCATAAAATATAATTAACATTATCAATACAACATGACAAAGACGATGTACATAAGAACAAGACTTATCCAAACAAATAACTGAAAGTTTTATAAGATCAGCGCTCTGTTTAAAACATGGTCACGTTGTCGTCATGTAGGCGACGCGGTGAAAATGTATTCCTAAAATTTGAGTATTTTGAATGAAAAATGAAAAGAATTCTATTTTGATCTAAAATTTATATGTACGCTTGTCGAGCATTAATCTCGCTAGAAAAGAGGAAATACTAAAGAAGCCAGGTCTATATATATATATATATATATATATATATATATATATATATATATATATATATATAGACCGAAAATTTTAATAATAATAAAATATTCATAGAAACAATCATACCTGTGCGTTAATACATTTATGGTTATCAAAATAATTATTTTAATATATTTATTGTTTAATATATTTATTGTTTAAAGTATTTATTGTTTTTTTTTAGACATTCGGGCTGCTAGATGATGTTAATACTGTTTATTATATACAGAGCATTTACTTAAATGTTTGTATCTATAAAAATAATGTATAAACAATAATTATATTAATATAATTGTCGGACTTAGTCCATTTCATAATATATTACGCCATTCGTTTACATTAAGATACGCTTCGAGTAGGTATGAGCGTTCGAGAGAAATCACGGGAAATTTGTTGTTTAAAAGCAGTAATTAGACTTTGCTAACCAGACCCTTCCTCTGCTGCTAAATATAATCTCTATATAGATATCTTCATATTGCAATGTGTACTTTCTTAGGTTTCTTCGTTTTATCTCCATCACGACCTCCCCCCTTCTATTTACGCGTAGTTTTCCTCTTCCCTTTACTAAAGACCCTGTAATAGTAAACATTTCGCCGCTTTATTCTGACGCTCTCTTGACGTTTCAAAAATTTACCACATAAGATATATAAATTTATTTTTAAGCGGAAAACGTTTGATTAATTTCTTTCTTAAATAATTTAATTTGGACGTTTGATCATTGTTTTGTTTTTTCTTAGAATTTTGCCGTGTGTATTCTATAGTTTTTTTCCTCCTTTTGAAATCTTTTCGAGTATGTCCTTTCGCCATTAAATTTACAGCGCACGCCGGGAATTGTCTGTTTCTAAACTTCTATCACGGAAATTGCCGAAAGACACCCGACCTCATTCTTCCGACTGCACGAACTTCATTGACATAATTACAGTTATTGTTGGCTGGAGTCACATTTTTTTTTATTATAAAACTCCCCCCCCCCAATATCAGGCTATATTTCAACTTTAAATTATCTATTTTTTGTTTTATTTATTTTTTTAATCTTTCGGGCAAAAATCATCAAAAAGCTAACAAGGAAGACGAAAAAAAACAAAAAACAAAAAACAAAAAACTCTTCTTGTTTCTCTGAACAATAGACATATGAAATAGAAGTAATCCTGCGCAAATTTGATATTGACTTAAGCTATATGCATGTAATTAATGGCATTATCTGTAGGAAATGGTTCTAAGCTCCTCTGGTGTGTAAATGTAAAAGGGGTCATTAAAAACGCTTCATATGTCGATCAGTTTGATATGCAAAATAAATAAAGCAATAAATAAATAAATAATAATTTGCTTCTTTTTAAGAATTCGTTACAAAACTTTAAATTTGGACCTTTAAACATAGTCTCTTCCGGAAACAAGTTTGTAAAAAGCAGGAAAAATACATTGATTGAACTCTAATCCAACCAGCATACTTCCGGAGTCAATTTGTTTTCACAGACAATCAGACTTTTTTAATGTAAAAAAAAATAGATTATATTTGAGACTTCAAAAGGCAACTTCCAGATGATATTTTTCTTCTTCTTCTTCTTCTTCTTCTTCTTCTTATTATTATTATTATTATTATTATTATTATTATTATTATTATTAATATCCTACCTTCTTCTCCTCTTTCTCCCCTCCTCCCCTTCTCCTTCTTTGCGCCGTGTCCCTATGGGATGTAGCTGATCATGGCTCTCCACAGATTCCTATCCTTTGTAGCGCTTAGTAAAGTTTCTTCTTGCCATCCTTACCACCCGCCGATCCGGCATCGATTCACAAAAGTTCATCAGGTAAGTGACCCGCTGTTTCCCGCGTCACTTTTACCCTTCGATATGCCGAGTATCAATTTCCCCAAGCTTTCCTTCCACATTATATGAGGAATTTCAGCTGTCATTTTCTGATTCAGATTATACGTATACCTTTTGTTTCCATGCTCCATAAGACTTACCCGTAGTTTTAGCTCGGCGACTATCTTTCAAATCAAACAAACAACAGAAAATCAGGCGAAACCTAAATATAACAAGAAAACGGCTGTTGTAACTTATTTTATACTCCCTCTGTAAAGCCAAATCTGTTACTTGTCTTATACTCCCTCTGAAAAGGCAAATCTGTTACTTGTCTTATACTCCCTCTGAAAAGGAAAATCTATTACTTGTCTTATACTCCCTTTGAAAAGGAAAATCTATTACTTGTCATACTCCCTCTGAAAAAGCAAATCTATTACTTGTCTTATACTCCCTCTGAAAAAGCAAATCTATTACTTGTCTTATACTCCCTCTGAAAAGGCAAATCTGTTACTTGTTTTATTTTCAAATTACTACTGAATTAACAGTAACACTTAAATCACTGCTAAATCTGATATGTCTCATATATACGCCCTTTAGTTGTTTTGATGCTTGTTGTTATAGTCGTAGAGGAGGTTGCAATGAACTGTTCTCGACATGAAATGCATAACACTTATTTCCCGTGAGCGTAATTGAATTCGGTTAATACAGTAATGAAATAGTTATGTTTACTTGAAAAGTAACGCGTGTCTTTTTACTCTGTGTCACAGAAATTTTGGCTTAACTTTATAAATCGAGAACTACTGATGACACTGATTCGCAGACCGCTTATATACACTGGCCCTCAGCCGTACGGAAGTGGCAGGAAGTGACATCAAAGTAGTAGAAAGATTAGTCATTATTCAATTATCCGACAGCAGACGTAATGCTGCAAGGGAGTTCATGTCGACGTTGTTTATTTCATTTTACGTTCAAGAAAAATGTTCTCAATGAATTAATTCAAAGAATAAAAGGCCCAAAAGCCACTCAAAGTAGAGGGTTACTAAATGAGGCTGTTGTAAGGGTGCTCAACGAAAGAGAAAATGGTGTATATTATTAGGTTATTTCTTTAGATCAGTGCATAACAATAAGTTCAGTATGTATTCCTCTAGCAAGAAACATTTAAAATATTGGTTCTGGTACAGTTTATACCACTCGTGAGGGCAGAATTCATTACACTGTCGAAGCTATCGTTTTGATCATTACATACGGTAGGCATAGTTAATTTATATATATATATATATATATATATATATATATATATATATATATATATATATATATATATATATATATATATCGTCTATTGTTGTGTGTATGTCATACAAAATGTATACTCTTTTCTGGTGTATCTTTAATGTATTAGACATCCAAGAATATTCATATTTCTCTCACTTAAACCGTCTTTGACTCCCCTCTTTAAAACTTCTCCCTGTTAAATTTTAATCCCCCCTTCATCTTTAGACCTTCCTGTTCTTCTCTCGTCCGATACCCCTCCCTATAGCTTTCATTTACTCTAACATTCGTCCCACACTCTCATATATACACTCTCATTAAATTTTATTTTTTATTCTCGGAGTTGTTTTTTCTGTTTTCTTTTTGAATTTGTAGGTCTGATGAATTGGATCGTATTTACGATTCCAATGGAATAAATTATGGCCATGGAATATTAGTGTTTAAGCCTTTTTTTATATATATATATATATATATATATATATATATATATATATATATATATAAGAAAAAGTTTACGTATGCTTCATATAGTTTATAATGTAGAGTAGAAAATTTGGCCAATAAAACAAAGTCAAACGAAAGGCTACCGATGAAATGAGTATGAAAAACATTTATTGATATTAATCAGGTGACAAGCACGCAGATTGAGGTTCCAAGTTTAGAATTTTCGAACACGCCTGTGTTCTTCATCACAGCGAGAAATCAAGCTGGAAAGGGATATTTTCTAACAATTCCACCCGCAAGCAGGACTCTACCACTTTCAAAAAACTAATGTTGAATAGTCTCCATCGTCCCTCTGTTTATTTCTCGTATCCTCTGATGAAGAACACAGGCGTGTTTGAAAATTCCGAACTTGGAACCTCAATATCCATGCTTCATTTTTGTCACCTGGTTAATATTAATAAATATATATATATATATATATATATATATATATATATATATATATATAATCAAAGTGGAAAACTTTCGTCTGATGAGTTTCGTTCATTAGTCCGATATGAAGTCCTAAAGATTTTGTGTGTGTGTCTATGTTTTAATCAATTCACCCATATATCGCGATAACATATATAACACACAAAGGACTACTGGGAGTGAAACAGAATAGGAAAACTAGAAAGAACCGGAAAACCAATCCTAAACAGGAAACAAGGAATAAACATCTAGATCGGTTTATAAAAAGACCAAGGAGGCGTATGGACCGGATGATAGGCAAACCTATTTACTTTTTTTTATAATATATATATATATATATATATATATATATATATATATATATATATATATATAAACACACACACACATATATATATATATGCATATCTATCTATCTATATCTATCTATCTATCTATCTATCTATCTATATATATATATATATATATATATATATATATATATATATATATAAACGTGTAAAGTGTACATATTAATGATTTATTTTAGATGATACAGATATTCTATTTAGCGTATTTTAGCGGTAAAAGTCAGAGTCATTCTCAATACTGATTTGCAAAGGGCTGGCAGTTGTTAAAAAATGACACTCAGCGTGAAAGATCGATACATATCAATAAATTAGATAGAGAGACGCACATAAAAATCAACAGGGAAAAAGATAAAATGCTACGGGTAAAACTCTCTATCTATCCATCTATCTACCTATCTATCTATCTATCTAATATCGTTTGAAATTTTTCTTTAAAAAATTCCAACCTCCCCTTTCTCAAAATTTCACTTTTTATAGTTAGAAATGATACTCGAAATATATATAAAAGTGTGTGTGCATCCGCGCGCGCGCACACACACACACGCACAGGCACTTGACTGCATATATAATTTGATTCATACTTCTTTTCCACTATATATTTGTTCATATCTGTCTAAATCTGGATATAAACATAATGCTATATCTATAACCGAAATCCGCCTTTGATATAGCAAGGTTTGAATTGCCTATTTAATTATTGCAAATTCAAACCTTGCTATATCAACGCGACCTTCATATCAGTGTTGGTAAAGGCACGTTCGGCTATAGAAACGGTTTCCCTTATGGAAAAAAAGGATAAAGCTTCGATTCCTGTCGTAGGTACTTTCTTTCATTAGTAGGATTTCTCTATCTAGGCGGGTTGTAATTAATTTTACTATTTAAGTAAATAAAAACCCCTAAAATAACGTTCTTAGTAACAAAAATTAATAATGGATAATAAAAATATCCATTACTAAATAATCGGTTACGAAATTGAAGCTTGCAGATATAGAGAATACAGAAATACACAATTAATCGAGAGTTTGCTCGATAGATAGATATAAAGAGAATGACATTACTCTTCTCAGTGTAATGACTAACAGAAAATATCGAAAGATCTATTGTAAAAAAAAAACAAAAAACCCCCAAAATCTTGAGGTGCACTGATCGAGACAGACAGACGGGAAGATTGATTGAATAGAACAATGATGACGAAACAAACTCCAAGTGAAATAATCTTGTCGACCCAGTTTTGCAAATAACATAAACTCACCGATTTTTGGCTCTGCTAAATATCTGCAAAACGCTGTCAAAACAAGTATTTATACTTATTCCAAAATAAAATCCTAGCATTTGCCTTGATAAGTTCTCACTGAGAACGAAACGCGTCAGTTAAGTTTTTGTGTAAAAATTTCAGATAAAGTATATCTGTAAAAGGACAATATGTTTTTATTAATATTGTCATTTTACAGATATACTCTATCTGAAAGTTTTACACACACACACACACATACACACACACACACACACATATATATATATATATATATATATATAAATATAATGAAAAACAGACCTCTTTAAGGTACAATTACAATAATTTATTTCACCAAAATCCTTTTTAAAGGATTTCGGATCATCAGGTAACACTTCCAACAATGAAATGAGAGGAAAAAATTTTCTCATTTCATTGTTGGAAGTGTTTATTTTGATGATCCGAAATTATTTTTAAAAAGGATTTTGGTGAACTAAATTATTGTAATTGTACCTTAAAGTGGTCTGTTTTTCATTAAATATTAGCTCTGTTCTTCACATTGAGCTCTCAGGATTTCATCCTCCTTGGTATTACCAATTCGGTTTACCAAGTTCTTTATAACTTAACTATATATATATATATATATATATATATATATATATATATAATGAAGTGTTACATTAGAACATGTACATACCCACTACAAAACTGTACATCTTGTTTGAAGGTTAACATTTCTTTTAACGTTTCATTAGATGGGAAATCACGATGATACTTACTTTGTATAGAAGTCAACTGTGATGAGCTAGACCGCTCTTCCAGAGTGAGGCACTTCGGTAGGGATGACCTATGTGATCTCTCCAATTGGAAGCCAGTCGGATACGCTGCTTCAATGTTGCAACAAGACCTACAGTTTTCTAGTGGGTATATGCACATTCTAATGTAACACTGCATATAAATAAATATTTGTTGGTCTACTTATGTATTGAGCCCTTTTTTAGATTAATATTTTAAACGCTGAAATCTTACTCTTCGTTCTTTTTACATTCGGATATATATATATATATATATATATATATATATATATATATATATATATATATATATATAAGAATATAAAGAAAAATTAAGAAAAAGTGTATATATATATATATATATATATATAAACTTTTTCCCTGATTAAAATCTTTGAAAGGGGAGGAAAAATGGTTATTTTCATTTATTTAACATATGTTTTTTTAATTATACCAAATAATAATCAGCTTAACGTCTTTACTGCAACACACCCACACACCCAGCTACACACACACACACATATATATGCATATATATATATGTGTGTGTGTGTGTGTGTGTGCGTGTACGATATTTAGTGGAAAGTGCTCAATATCCGTGATAGAGCTAACATAACACACACACACACACACACACACATATATATATGTATGTATGTATATAATGATAAATTAAGAAAACAACTTAAAAATTCATATTGGTTATAATTTATTTCATGAATATTGTTATATTCATCTCTTCAAACCGAAAGTTTTTCAGAAAAAAGATCTCAAAATCTTTCAGTCTGAAGAGATGAATATAACAATATTCATGAAATAAACTATAACTGAGTTGGATTTTTAAGTTGTTTTCTTAATTTATCATTATATATTGCCTTGTAATTTACATTGAACTCTCATTGCATTAATAACCTCCTCGGAATTCTCCTGATCAATTATAAATTGATATTACACACACACACACACATATATATATGTGTGTGTGTGCGTGTGTGTGTGTGTGTATGTGTTTGCATGTGCGCGCGTGTGTGCGTGTTTGTAATTAAGCTCACGTGATTATAATGATCATGCATTTCAAAGGTATTTTACCACGTTCGTGCCCTGAATGTAACAAATTCGACTGATAATCGGTTGCTTCTTTAATTGTAAAGATCTTGTAGAATTTTTACACTTGTTTTTTTTTCACTTGGAGTTGCAGAGGTATTTTGTATTGTTGATTATAATGTAACCGAATTTGGAAGGGACATGTATTTATATTGTATGTTTAAATATAGCAGATTGTGAGTATTTTGAGAAAAAGAAAAAGCCGTCAAAATATATTTCAGCATTCCATTCCAGATGATGAACCTGCCATCTGTGTGAGCCATATGCAAATATATAACACAAATGTACATCAACCTTTCTAATTTCCGTCAGATTTTGCTCATCAATGCAACACAACTTTACCACCCTAACTGCAAAAAGCAATTAAAAATCCTGGAAGCCTTTTACATCAAAAGACGTCTTTACATTTTAACTGTTTGGATGGCGTAAATCTCTTTTTTTTTTGTATTTTCTTTCAGCTGACAGTTTTCTTGACAAAATGTTTCGTCACTGTCATATGATGTTTGACAGAGAAAGGTCTTCAAACTGATTCTGCAGTTGACCATTCGATAACTGATTTCGTTATAAAAGAGATAACATTTTTTTGAACAGATCAAACGCATAATTATTTACTTAGCCATCGCTAAGTAATACGTGAAATATTTAAATATATAAGGCTAAACTCGTCCGCTCTATAAAAGAAATCACGCTTTTATGTGAATAGTTTTGGCGCCGCAAACACCCTGATATGTCCAAAAATGCTAAAGGTGTCTTAACTATAGTTTGTTTATTTTCAACTAATTTTCTTGCCTCGATATTTTTCTTCTTTCAAGCGCCGTCTCCTTCGGCCGCTCACAGGTGATTATCTTTTAATATCGAGTCTTACTCCTAGGTTGCATGCTATTTCTTTCTTATATACGTCACATTCGGTGCCTGTCCTTGTGACTTCTTTCGACAGTCCGCCTCAATTTTCTATTGAACGGAGATAATCTAGCTGAGGCTTTCATTTTGGAAATTCTATAATGCAACGTTTCCTACTATGAAGAACGGCGAAAAATCGTCAAAGTAAGTGTAAATTGGGATGGATTTTAAAAAAATAACGTTAACTTTCTTTTTTTTTTAAAGTGAAAGAAGTGTTTTGTTGTAGAATAATAGCTTGGTGTGCATTTAAGGGAGGCAGAGGGACCACCGCATCTGTTCTCTTTTGTTAAACATTTTTCTATTCACGTGAGATTCTCATTCGAAATCACGTTTAATTCACGCAAGAAAGTACTCTCTCTCTCTCTCTCAAAATGCTTTCCTGTTCTCTTTTCAAGTTCATCAGTTTGGGTTAATTCAGTGAGAATGTTCCGGAAATCGATTTGAAAGAGTATCTCTTTCATCGAAGATCCAAAACGAAGCCACTTCTTTCAGCTCTGAATGTGACAAAGTTGTTTTGATTCGTCAGAAGCCATTTTATTCATGGCCCGGGTGGTTCTTTATTTCAGACTCCTATTCTTTCTGACCTTCATTCCTGTGTAAGCACGTTAGGCTTTTATAATAATATTCAGTGCTTCATCCGCTTAGTGGAGGATAGGATACAATAACATTCATTATTTTATACCAAACAAATATCGTCCTGATGTCAGTTTAAACTGACGTTTAGTTTTCCCTACATTGTGAAATTTTCTAACATATTTGTGTAAAATTTTCTCTTTCTAAAATTGGGTAATTTGCTTTTTAAGCCCCGCGCTAAGTACTTAATAAACATTTTCCGAAACGTTATATTTAGGTACAAATGTACATGCTTAACTCGAAAATGACAAAGAAATTTTGATAAAATCTTCCGTTTTGGAGTTATCGACAATAAAAGTTCAGACTAATTCGCGTTATGGCATGGCAGCCATTACAGGCATTGTTTGCATACATTCGCTGCTGAAAAGATCTGCGCAGAAGATTACCTTTTTAATGGCCTTTTTACTGCTCTTTCTTGTCTCTATTACTGCGCAACTGTGGACTCATTGCGCGCGCTATCATCAAGACAAGTAAATGTTAATTCCGCAGCAAATATATGCAAACAACGCCAGTAATGGCTGCCGCAACGGGAATGAGTTCGAACTTCTAGCTCCAAAACGGTAGATTTTGTCCTTCTTTTTATCTTTTCCTCAAACACGCCTCTTTACTTTTGCTCTCACTCACTTGCGTGCTAATGGCACTCCCGCCTTGCTTGGGGCGAAATGCTTTAACCCCCCCCCAAAAAAAAACCCAAAAAACAAAAAAAAAACAAAAAAAAAAACAAAAACAAACAAACAAAAAAAAAAAAAAAAACAAACAAAATGGCGTAAGTTTTAATAATGAACGAAGTTGGAGAATTAAAATCAAAAGAAATTTTTTTTTTCTGACAGTAGAAATCTTGTTTGTTTTAATATTGAACGAATCCTCGCCTCGTACTTTGAAATAATAAATCATGCAAGCTATCGTTTGGCCTCCAGTCAATAAAGAAAAAAGAAAACGATTGTTTTTCTTTCGTTGAAATATTAATTTGTATGTTCATATGAGAATAAAAAATCTGGAAAAATATTAGAAAAATAACCGTTTGTTATGCAAAGATTTATAAAAATTAATTTTAAATAAATTCAATTAAATATTTCAGATTAATTCGTCGATTCAATTTTGCATCTTGTGCAGATATAAAAACGATGGTGACAATGATGAGGAATGAACCAAAGGTTGCAAAACAAAGAGGAATTTCAAAAAACAAAAAAAAAAATGGAGGAGGAGAATAGAAAGAGACAATAACGACGGAGAAGAAAATGAGGATGAAAATAAAGAAGAAAAGAAAAAAAGAGAAATGTCTATAAGGGAATAAGGGATAAAAGAAACATTAAGAAAACAACAAAGACTAAAAAAATACTGAGAATTAAAAGGCTTGGAAAATAAGATGCAAAATAACAAGTAGCAAGCCAAAAAATACACATGAAAAAAGAAGTGACTAAAAAGAAGACACGAAAAAGAAAAAAAAAGAAAGGAAAAACAAAAGACAATAAATGAGAAGACAAAGAAAAGAAGTAAAAATGTGATAAACAAATAACGGGTTGTAACCTAGGGAGTGTTACTGAATAGAATTATCACACGAAGGTTGGTAATGAACGATAATACTTAGGACAAGAACAACACATATAAGATTCGCCAGCGGCGCGCAGAAGTAGTCAACTGCTAGAAGTGAGTCAAGTGAATTCCACAATGAATCTTCAACTTCAGGATATCTACCAACCGCTCCACGCAGTCAGATGTGGCACAAGGCCGAATTTAATGTGGGGTATCCGAGACCGTAGACTCGGCCAAAAATTTCCCGTAGACCACGTGTACAACGGATACGGGTAGCTGTTTCCCGAGACGAGATTCTTACCATAGCGTCGTTTCTGGGAATCCTATCTACCCGGAGGTAGAGAGTTTGACCAGCACAGCTGAAGAGGAATCTCCAACTGCAGAATATTTACCATGTGCCCCATGCGGTCTGATGTGGCACAAAGCCGAATTTAATGTGGTGTATCCCAGCCTGTAGGCTCGGCAAAAAATTCCCCGTAGGCACCGTATAAAACAGGGCGGTTAGATGTTTCCAGAGACATAGCCTCGTCTGGGGATCCTCTTTGCCCGGAGGCAGAGAGTTTGACTAGTACAGCTGGAGACGAATCTCCGACTGCAGGGTATCTACCAACCGCCCCGGGCGGCCAGAGTGGCACAAGGCTGAATTTAATCTGGGGTATCTGAGCCCGTAAGCTCGGCCAAAAATTCCACGTAGACACCGGGTCGGATAGCAGTTTACCGAAACGAAACTTTGCCCTTCGACTTAGCCTCGTCTGGGGATCCTCTATGCCCGGCGACAGAGAGTTTGAGCAGCACAGCTGAAGATGGATTTCCAACTGCAGACCAACATACAGTATTTACTACTGTATTTATGCGAATGGGGATATACATACCCATTATCGTCCGTAGGTATGCTATAACATAAAGAAAGAAACAGAACAAGACACACACACACACACACACACACACACACACACACACACACACACACACACACACACACACACACAAATGAGAAGAAAATGGAAAGAAGAAAAAGAAGGAGAACGTGACAACGAAGAAAGAACAAGAAAAGAAGAAAGGAAGGAAGAAGATTCTTTTATGTTGAATTTTTTTTAGCGCTTTTTCATTTTTTTTCCATTTGAAATATTTTTTTTACTGGGATGACGACATCAAAATTACGAAAACTACTATAAGCACAAAAAGGATTGAAAAAATTAAAAAAAAAAAGAAGCAAACTTATCTTTGCGTTGTATCACACTTCCATATGTTTCGTATCTGTCCCTATCATTATTTTTTTTATGAATGTGTCTTTAAATAAGAAAACATTTAACCCTTAAATACATTTTCGTTTTGCCTTCCGTAAAAACTAAATCCCTATCTATAATCACTAGGTCACATCACATATATTTTTTTCTCAGAGCTTATGCGACCAAAAGCGATTTTAAGCAATTACGCTTTGTCTGCTTCGATTCCGTCGTGACTTCAAGTGCAGGTAAACCCGAGTGTCCTCTAACCTTCTTAATTTGAACAATGTTTCCAATTTTCAATCATCTCTTTTTCACTTACATTTTCATTCACTCTATTCTTTCCATTCTACGTCTTTGAGTTTTTTTTTTTCAAAACATTTCCTCAGCCGCACTGACGACCTCATGGTCTATTCCCAGAAGTTTAAAGTCTAAACACAGACAAATGAAAACAGAAACAAAAGAGGTGAGTGGGGTCTTTTCTCTTTCTTCTTTTAACTGGGTGTATATTTAGACACAAAATTACCCGGCATTACCTGAAGGTAAACTGCTTCAGAAGCAAATAAAAGTTATTTATAAATCATTCCCAAAAAATATTAACAATTTTAAATACATTACATCTCACCTCATTCGCCACTGCTTCAAATAAATCGGTGTCTGGTTCAGTTTATAACAAATTTAGTTTTGGAAATTGAACGTAGAACAGACTGAACAAGGGGTAGTCTTGTCCAAAGATGTTAAAACCATGAAATATTAACATAAGAAATCGAGGTAGGATTGAAGCTTTCATATCGGCAAAGCACAATCTTCCTATTGTCATTCCTGCTTTTCGCTAATATTGAAGGGAGAATATACAGAGAATATATATATTTAGGCATCATATTTTCATCCAAACAGGTTTGGTTAATATATATATATATATATATATATATATATATATATATATATATATTATTAAAACAGGCAAAGTTAAATAATTTAGACATATCATGTCTTTTTTATTCATTATGATCCTTTCAAGTTATAGATTTATTTTTTTAGTAGATTTAGAAAATTCATTCAGGAAAACTTTTGCAAAATAAAAAATATTTTAAGAAAATTTGGGTATTTTTCTTACTCAAGACATATTTTATGTTTATACGTTCTTTTTATAGATACAAATATTTAAGAAGTAAATGCTCTGTTTATAATAAACAACATTTACCGGCCTGAATGTCCAAGAAATTGTCATAGAAAATATCCAATACGGAACCGTTATATAGCCTGACGTGCCATATATATATATATATGACGGTCCTGTATAGGATACAGGTTCGAATCCTATCGGAGGACAAATATTTTCTATGAAAATTTCTCGGACATTCAGGCCGTTAAATGTTGTTTAATACTGTTTATTAAAAACAGACGATTTACTTAAATATTTGTATCTATAAAAAGAATGTATAAAAATAAAATGTTTTAAAATAATTGTCGGACCTTGTTCATTTCATAATATATATATTTTGTCTATTTATTTTAGTTTTAATCCTTTCAAGTCCACGAATTAATTTATTGATGGATGTGGAAAATAGATTAAGAAAAAATCCAAAATATTTTCAATCTCTTCTGAGACTATTTTCAGGGAGTTACAATATCTCTGCCTGTGTTCACTGTTCTTTTACAGCGTTTCAAATTCCAATATGCAAGGTGGGTAACTTTTGTAATTTTTTATTTTAATAGTTAAAAAATGATTTTTATTTTTATTTTTTTTTAATATAATATTTTAATTTAGTACTTTATATAAAACTTTATTGCTACAAACATTTAAGAGATTTGTTGATATATATTTATAGTTGACTATTTATTTTTGGCCTCCATTCTCTCGAATTTAAAGTTTTGGTAAATGTATTTTCGACTAATATCTGTCTACATTATGAAAGTGGACATAACCGTTCCTTTAAATGGTTTGAGATTGAATTATGCTCTTTCAAGTGAAATATAAAAATAAATGTAAATGTCAGTGTGTCACACTTTTTCAACTTTATTCCAAGAGGTCTTAGCCTAACATATCATTCCATTTTGATCGACTCCGTGAGAAAATTAATAACATTCTGGGTCTGATCCGGACCCTGAAATCCTGAAAGTTTGAACTCCCAAGTTTTCATTACTGCGATTGTTTTGGATTCCGCCATCTTGGCTTCTAGTGATAAAAACAATTTATGAGACACAACTCTTTAACTTTCAATAGCCAATGTTCAAATGAAAAAAAATTACAGCTCTCAAATTACAGTGTTTCAAAATAAAATTGTCCGTGTTTTCAACTTTAATCCTAGAGGCCGTAGCCCAACATACTATACAATTTTGGAATCAGGCCGGTTTTGTGAGCAAATTAAAAACGTTCCAGACCAGATCTGGACTAACAATTCTGAAATTTTGGATTCCCAAGTTTCCATTACTGCGAGTGTTTTCGGTGATTTTTCCGTGATTATTTTCCGACGAATTTTTGTACGATAACAATTTTTAAAACTTGCAATTAAATTTGGGAATAATCAAAATTAATTGCGAAATCCAGTGAAATTGATCCATGAAAGGAAAATAATTGTATGTACGGAAAGTAAGGACCTACGTTCATCAAATTGTCTTTAAATTAAGTGGCGGCAGAAGAATTATCGTTGAACTTTTAAAAGGTAAGCTTAAATATTAATGCAATACTTAAATGCAGTTTATTATTGCCTATCACATACGGCAGCAGTATGCCTCGCAAAAAGAAATGTCTATCAACAGAGGACAAGATTGCAAGCAAAAAAAGCCAGGACTGCAGAGAGGAAAAGAAAGTCCCATGCAGCACAGACGTGCCGTTGCCTCCATCTGTCTTTTTTACAAATACTTTCACGATAACTGCTCCGATGAGCTACTTTCACTGGTTCCCAGACTTCATGAATTTAAGCGTTCAACTAGGCTGGCATCTCGCTCTCCCCCTTTCACTGTCGACACGGTTAAATGTAGCCGTCTTTTCTACTCCAATAGCTTCATGTCTTGCACTTCTCGCCTGTAGAACTCCCTCCACATTTCTTGTTTCTCTGATAGCTATAATCTCTACCTATCCAAATGTAATGTCAATCGACGTCTCCAGATGCCCGGATCTATCCCCTATCCTTCCCTTCATCCTTTCCTCTATCACTCCTCTTTGCTCTCGCTCCAACTCTCAGTAACCCCTTGCGTGCTAATGGTTTCCCGCCTTGCTTGGTGTAAAATGCTTAAAAAAAAAAAAAATGAAAACGCAGATCAAACAGTAGCCAAGAGAGCTCCCAATGTTGACTTAGGGATTCTAAAATTCCTGAAGAAGCCGAAGGCCCAATCAATAGCCTTCCGCGGGAGGTAGCTTAATTGCTGTCCGATAGGTCGGCAGGAAAACATGGAGGAACGCAATATTCCAGAATATCTTCCTTTTGGAGACAGACCGTTAAGAAGAAGAGATGTAAACCTAGAATATCCATAAATTTGGTCCTACCCTCTCTTTATGAATGTTCAGTACTAATCTCATCAGCCATCACCTTGCTTAGACTAAAATTGGCCTAGCTTCTTACATATGAGTTCGGGAATGCATAACATAAAACATTTTATTGTTTTGGTGTTTACTATTGGCTATTTTTTTCAATGCGATAGTCTTTTTTAATAAATGCATTTTTCATTAAAAAAACATAAAAGAAATCTAACGTTACGCTTCGATTGAGATTTTTTTTCTTTTTCACTTCATTGCAACAAGAGTTGAGGTAACAGGACAGGTTCCAATTAGCCGCACATAACTTTCCGTCAGACCCGAACCGTATCTGAGCGAAGTTGACATTTTGTTCTCATTTTTAATTGTATTTACTTCAAACCGCAGAATTTTTTTTCATTTGTTTGTGTCTTTTGAAGGCGACTCCGTTGCTCACATCTTCGAATAAACAAAACAGACAAACACCTACCGTGGCGCCGATCGTGGCTTTTTAACAACAATGTCTGGCTAAATTTCACATGGTCCCATTATAATGTTAAATTGTACAAGATTTCTGTGATTGGCTCCTCACCCCACCCAGGGACTATTCCCTTACATTCTTCAGGAAAATGTCCATGGATTCGATTATAGATGCTTTTTTCTTTCTTTCTTTCTTTCTTTCTTTCTTTCTTTCTTTCTTTCTTTCATTTTGATTTTTTCTTTCATTTTTATTTTGCTTTCCTTTTTTTCTTTTCTTGTTTCTTGCGTTCGGTTTCTTCATTTTTCATTGCTTTTTCTCTTTTTCTTCTATTTTGATTTATTTAATTTTTATTCCGTTTTGTTCTATTTTATTTCCTTTCTTTCTTTTTCATTTTTCTTTTTTTCTAATCTTTCTTTCATTTTCATATTTCTTTCTTTCTTTTTCATTTTTCTTTCTTTCTTTTTCATTTTATTTGATTTCTTTTTCATTGCTTTCTTTCTTTTTCTCCCATGTTGATTTCTTCCATTTGAATTATTTTTCGTCTATTCTTTCTTTCTTTCTTTTTCTTTCTTTCTTTCTTTCTTTCTTTCTTTCTTTCTAGTTATTCCTCCGTCTCTCTTTCTTTCTTAATTTTTTTCTTTCTAATAACTTCGATCATGCTATCACTTGCTCTCTAACAAAACGAAGGGAAATTGACGCCTGAAATATACATTAAATAAATCTTCTCGCACTGGAGTTGATTTTAATCAAAACCGCCTCATCTAAGGAATTTCAAAATTTCTCACATGACAACGCCGATTTGAAAATGAACTATAGCCACGAACCTGGCAATTGAAAAAGTGGCCTGAACCAAGAAAAGTTTAGATATGATCTGAACTCTGACGTAAGTGTGTTCCAAGATACGTAATTAGTTTCAGCGACTGTAGGGTGGTATTTTGTTTTCAAAGAGCACAGATGCCCTCAATGATTGGCAATGAAGACTAAAATATTCTCATAAATCACGAGCTTATCACGACAAAGGCATTTCGCCTCCATGTTGCTGAAATAACATTCACATTTATAGTTTGCATGTCAGAGTTCAGTTTCTGAGTCCAGGTAAAAGTTACGGCTTCATTTAGAATATTGGCGTAGTACAATCTTCCTTTCTATTGTGCCGTATTTCGATCAAATCCAAACACTATTGACTAGTTTTTTATTCTTCTATCTTCCATGATTTCCATTAGTTCTTTTCTCCTCAAAACAATATCGTTTCATAGCTGATCTGCATATGTTTTTGTTGGTCTACCTCACTCTTCTGTTTTACATGTTTATGCTCCCCCGGGAGTACTTTAGTCATCAGCCCTACTTTCTTTCTCCAGATGTATCCAATGAGTCAAAGCCTGTTAATTCTTAGGGATTTTGCTTCATTTGGCAGTTTTTTTCCACAGAAAACTTTGTTTTTCTCATGTTCTATCCTGGTTTGTATCGAGCTAAGCCTCAAAAATATATATATATATATATATATATATATATATATATATATATATATATATATATATGTACCTTCAAGTCTATCATTTATCTTTTTGTGGCAAGTTCATTATTTTCCACCCTGCAACCGGTTTCCTCACAGACGAAACGTTACTAGACCCTCACTATCCTATCGCTGGTATTATGGTAAATGTTCAGACGAGCTACATTCCTTAGTCACATCAGTTCAGACCTTCATTACTAGGACCCGCCATACCATGTATACGGCGCCAAATCATCCTCATTCCCTTCGTATACATTTCATAAGGAGGAATTTTAACTTCCCCAGAACGGTCACACTGTGGAACGAACTCCAGCGAGAATACTTCCCTGAGGACTATAATCTTAACCTCTTCAAGTCTAGGGTCAATCGATATCTATTCCACATATACGTCTTACCTTCTCCTTCTTTACAGCCTTACAACAACCGGGGTGGTAGCACCTGTTGGGGTCCCTGCTATGGGAAAATAGTGAACCTCTCAAACAAAAACAAAACACTATGAAAGTATGAAAATACATTTTTAAAGTAAAAATACCTGCAATACATTTTATATGAAAAAGGACCAACAATAAATATTTATAGTAAAATTACAAACAATACCTTTTATCTGTAGTTGAAGGCATATAACTGCGTTCAAAATGCATTTACTTGAAGGCATACAACTGCGTTCAAAATATATTTAGTTGAAGTCATACAACTGCGTTCAAAATATATTTAGTTGAAGGCGTACAACTGCGTTCAAAATATATTTAGTTGAAGGCGTACAACTGCGTTCAAAATATATTTAGTTCAAGGAATACAATTGCGTTCAAAATATATTTAGTTCAAGGAATACAACTGCGTTCAAAATATATTTAGTTGAAGGCATACAACCGCGTTCAAAATATATTTAGTTGAAGGCGTACAACTGCGTTCAAAATATATTTAGTTGAAGGCGTATAATTGCGTTCAAAATATATAGATTTCGGCATTATATAATCCAAAGACGTGTTGATATGCCGCTAAACAAAATCAATAAAACAACCTACCAACTTACAACAACCGGCTTACAGCTATATCACGTTGAAACACCAGTTCTCGTGCGATTACCGAAGTTAAGCAGCATCAAGCCTGGTCAATACCTAGATGGGTGACCGCTTGGAAATACCAGGTGCTGTAAACTTGGATATATGCAGCGTATTATTCGTAAAATTACTGGGTCATTTACGTATGGATAGTCACTTGTTCTTACGATTAGAAGATATATACTTAAGATCAGAATGTTACTCCTCTGCTTAGGATCTATAAAGTATCTGTCTGCTACGGAGTTATTGATTCATTCGCATATACACATGATAATAGTTGATGTTTATATTTGCATATAATATTTACCTTCGAGTTCAGAGATTCAAAATAGTTTTAAATTAGAGCAGTTGCTATGAAAATATTTATAGAAAAGAAAGAGGGAAGCCACATCACGTCTGTGCGAAAGTGACTGTAGACGAGATGCCAGGTCAGGACCTATCACATTGCATATCCGACTCCAGATTTTGTCGAGAACCTCGAGATGAACAGCGGGGGCACCAGACCATATATGGCAAAAGTATTTCATGCAGGGACGAATGATAAATTTGTAGATGTGAAAGATGGACTCAGACGAGAAAAAAACCTTCTGGTGCGACACATAGAACCAACTTTCTTTCCAGTAGATGATGCTATTGATTCAATGTAGTTGTTCCACCTCAGATCAGTGGAAAACGTGAGCCGAAGAAGGTGCAGAGACACGATCTCATGGAGTTGAGCATCAGCCATGCTGATAGGACGCAGGGAGGTTTCTCTATGGTGGGTAAATGAGAGTAGTTTTGTTTCGGAGGTATTAAAGTTTGCAAGCCATTTCCTGTCCTAGTCAACCACAAAATGGAGGTCCTTTTCGAGATACTGGACTGGATTCGCCTTTTATAGCTAGATAATACTTAAGTATTAATGCAAAAATAATTTTAATATTGTCTTCATTTCCATTATAAATACCGATGATTATAAATACTAAAAGAAACAACTTTTATTTGATAGCTTATCTCAATGTTTTCAATGCGATGGTTGACTTTGGTAATTATTGGCTAAGGCTCTTAATCTAGGTTCATTTGATTGCTTATCTCAATGTTTTCAATGCGATGGTTGACTTTGGTAATTACTGGCTAAGGCTTTTAATCTAGGTTCCATGCTGCTTAAAAGTAATCGTAGATCTTCTTTGTTTTGTAATTTGCAGGCAGTTTCCTTGTTTAATAAGAATTGCGTTGAAACCACATTTAGCCATGCAAAAATTTGGAAAAGACATGAAGAAAAGTTTGATACGCTATTTACATTATTCGGACTATTTTCCTCATCTTTGTCGCCATATTTATTTCGGCCATTGTACGCTCCAGCCTTCTTCAGGTGATTGGAATGTCGAACTGAACCCTTTATTTCGCTCACTGGGGTAGACTGTTCTAGTTCCACGTGCCGATGGATATCAGTTTTCAGTTATCTCCTGTTAATTCCTCTCTCCAAGTTCACCACTGCCTTAACCGGGTATTGAACTCACACTCTTTGGGTCCTGTCACTGGGTCTAACTAACGGCTTTATCCACTGTGCCATGTGTCCTTGATGTGTACATAATTTTTGGGGTATTATAAACCTAATGTCTTCAGCAACATTTTTTTTTACCAGTGCTCATATTGCAATTTTTTGCTGTTATCGCAAATATTTTACCAGAGCTCATAATGCAATTTTTGTTGTTATTATCGCTTTTCTCTGGCAATCCTTATTACTGGTTCCCATATTGTATTCAGTGAGCGAAATAAAGGGTTCAGTTCGACATTCCAACCACCTGAAGAAGGCCGGAGCGTACAACGGCCGAAACGTTCTAATAAATATGGTGACAAAGATGAGGACAATAGTCCGAATTATCTAAATAGTGTACATAATATCTCATCTCAGAAATATAGACAGATACCAAAAGTTTGATAGCTTCCCACAGCGAGATACCTTTCAGAAATTTCCTTTTGTAGCCTATATTTAATAAATTTTGAAAAAAAAAATATGGGTAAATGCACACCTCTGAGTATGTTCACCTCCACACAAACGAAATAAAAATTACCAGTGACCCCTTTCAGCATATCAGACCCCACAAGGGGGTCACTGTCGCCCACGTTGGGAAACACTGCAATAAAATAATAAGACAAAGACCGTAATAGAAAGAAATTAGAAGTAGACAAGATTTGAGTGAAAAAAACTTCACCGTATAGAACATCTGTAAGCTGATGAACTGGTGAAGATATTTTCAAATTCTGAGGTGAAGTATTTTTGCTTTCACATGTATTTTCTCTGTTTATTTTGTTTCACAATATTTTTAGCCGATTTAGGGCAGTTAAAATAAAATCCCCCAAAAAGCATAAAAAGAAACTAACGTAAGCGTCAAAATACTTCCTTCAAGAACTTCACACTAACAAATTATCGGTGGGTTTTTTTTTTATGAGATTAACTATTTTCGTTCATATATTGTCTACTTCACCTCTCTTTTAAAATCACACAAGGCATTGACAACCCCTGTGAATATTTTCCATCGCAATAAATAACCTTTCTCCTTGCCTTAATAATAGAGTTTAGATAGAGCAGTAAGTTACAAAAGCAAATTAAATTCATGCTGTGGAGAGACACGCTGAGTTCTGAGAAAAGCCGCAAATCCTAGCGGGAAAGGATTTCATTTTGATAATTTTTCTGAGAGAGAAGAAAAGAAAACTCGTTAAGAATACGGTCTTTATCTTTGCCACCTTTTCATACTGAGCACCGTCGGAGTCATTGGAGTCGTCAGCATCTAGTCTCCACTATTATAGCTCCGAGCAAGACTTGTTTTTACCCATTTTTCTTCATATTTCTTCGTTTCAAAACGTATAACGATGAGTATCTTGCATGAAAATTAGATAATTATACTTTTTTTTAGTGTACCAGACTCTTCACATATTTGGCAAGAGTAGACACACACACACACACACACACACACACACACACACACACACACACATATATATATATATATATATGTATATACATTTGCATGAATACGATGTGCAAGCCAAATTTTCGCACAACAAAAACATATTGAACAATGTAATCTCTTCATAAGTGAAATCACCAATTGTTTCCCATGTCTCGCCAGGCATGCCACACATATCTCATGATCAGTCAACCGAGTAATATTGAATCACATTTTTAATGTTTGTTTTTGATGTAATGAATATGCATACACTTGGGTTCCCCTTCACAGTAATATGATTGGATGGTGTCAGCCATAAATACAGACTGATGTGGAGGTACATGGACGACACCTATTGGTTACGCCTATTGCCAACGCCTATTGCCTACCACTACAAAAAGGACCAGTCCATTACGGTTACCTGCTAGATTGTCCTACCTGGTTACAGTAGTCCCCAAACCACTTTGCTACTTCGAACAAATATATCCCTTTCCGGAACATATCAGTTTTTATTGAGGAAGGCATTTTACTAAATTCTTAGTAGCAACTCATATATACATATATAAATACACACACAAACGCGCGCACACATACGCGAGCACCTCCCTAAATGATATATATATATATATATATATATATTTGGGCAACCTTGCTTTAAAACATGTTTCGTTGAACATGACGAGGAGATTTTGATGTTTTTCGGTTGAGTTTTTTAGTATTCTTAATTTTTTTCGTATGGTAGGGGTAAGTGAGTAAGAAAATTAGCCGTAGTGTCTATTCTCCCACTTCATTATACACAAAGGATAATTTTTACATTCCCTTACCCCCAACTCAAACGTATATATATATATATATATATATATATTGTCGAGGGGTCCTCTTCTTTTTACACAAATGGACTCACTCAGTATATACATATACTACTGCTACGTGAAGACCCGACAGAGAGCGAGACAGAAAGACAAGAGAGAGGAGTGAAAGGTTATAGGTAACCGGAAGAGAGAGAGAGAGAGAGAGAGAGAGAGAGAGAGAGAGAGAGAGAGGTATCAGACAGACAGAACGAACGTAGCCAGCAAAAGTCACAATGAGCGAGCACGTAGACTCAGTAAGAAATCATACAGCGATACTTCAATACCAAAGACTGTATAGATATTTTGCTACTAACCCGCATTCCTGGAACTACTAACCTGCATTACTAGTTTGTATTATTACGTTAATACATTATTTTCATATATTCATTCCTGGCGGTTGTTATTTATTGGTACCGGATTTCAACCCGGAATCCACAACATATATATATATATATATATATATATATATATATATATATATATATATATATATATTGAAATTCATCAAGGAAGGTGCCGTATTTTTCGATCTCTACAGA
This sequence comes from Acanthosepion pharaonis, assembly GCA_903632075.3. Lineage (NCBI taxonomy): Eukaryota > Metazoa > Mollusca > Cephalopoda > Sepiida > Sepiidae > Acanthosepion > Acanthosepion pharaonis. The sequence continues at coordinate 646,632 of CAHIKZ030001937.1, forward strand.
ACTGCGGAAACAAAATTAAATCCACTGTAATCGTTGTGATGGTAATTTTTATAAATACACGTGAACGCGCTCTGTTATAATTATTTTAAAATTAACCGTTGTGGATACGATGTTTTTGTAAACAAGCGTTCCCAAAGCAAGGGTGTTGACCAGAGATGCCTTCCTTGATGAATTTCAGCAGAAAAAATATAATTAGAAAACTAGAAAGGATTATTATAAAAAAAAAAAGAAATATTCATAATATGGCTATGTAAAACCAGAGCTAATATTTAAAAAAAAAAACAGACCACTTTAAGGTACCATTACAATAATTTAATCTCATTTTTCGTTTCATTTCATTGTTGGAAGTGCTATCTGATGATCCGGCGTCCTTTTAAAAAGGACTCTGCTGAAATAAATTATTGTAATGGTACCTTAAAGTAAAAAAAAATTTTTTTTTTTTATATATATATATATATATATATATATATATATATATATATATATATATATATATATATATTTAGGCAGCAATCCTTCCTTTATGCATGTTTCATTAAAACGACAGACAAGGTACTACAGTTGAGCTTTTTATTTAATTTTTTCTTGTGTTCTGACAAATGTTTTCTTTTCTGGACAAAAAGTGTGTAAGAACTGTCCGAATGTTCTGTTTTTCCGAGCGCTTTCGGCTATACTTTTAGCCATTATCAAGGATGGTTCAATTATCAGTTTAGTAGAGTGTGTTCTATGTATGTTCAGAACACAAGAAAAATTAAATAAAAAGCTCAACTGTAGTACCTGTCTGCCGTTTTTAACGAAACATGCATATATATATATATATATATATATATATACACACACACACAAAACACACACACACACAATATATATATATATATATATATATATATATATATATATATATATATAAATATAGGGTTGGTGTATACGGAATAAATTCCAATATTAAAAAATACTTTCTTAAAAGAGTGCGCAATACAGAGTAGAACAAATATAATTATTTATTCGAAAATTATAACATAAATATAAAATCACTACAAAAATAGCCGTTTTGTTTCAAAACTTCCGGTGTCTTATCAAGTGGTATAAAATAAAAATGCTAATCCGTATGGAATTTCTAAGAGGATAGAGATCCAAGGAGAGCTCTATGTCAGAGATAGAGCCAAATTATTAATTAATGAATATCAAACACTTAAAATACCATAGGTAATTATCTTTATTTCATGAAAGTCATAAAAATAGCCTCCAATCTTTCAGCTCTGCACTTTCAGCTAATACGTTAGTCAATTCTAAGGGAGCTAATTTACGAAGATTGCCAGTATATTTTTTAAGGAAAGGGATCCTCTTACTAAGTTCATAAATGTCGAGTTTTACTGAAAGAATTCTTTAACGCCTTTTAATTCATTTCGTCTGTTTTTGTCGTTAATATGAAGATATAAATATATTAAAAATATATTACAGATTCTGAAAAATGGCTAATAATTTTTCTATTTTCTAAGTCATAATAATTAGATAAAAAAGGTGGAGCCCCATAGCTACACCATCAGTCTATTGGTAAATGTTGCCATATGTTCATAGATAGGTGCTTGGTTGGTAAGGTACAGAAGTTTACTTCAAATTGTTTGTTTAATATTAGGAGGTAGGAACGAAGATAGACATCATGTATAATTATACTTTCTTGGCATATTCATAAAGAGACCTTCGACGTTTAATGAGGTAAGAGTATCACAAAGTTTATGCGAACGCAATAATTGAAACAAAATTCCTTCGTAGAGGTAATATTTTATTTACTTAGCAACTACGATAGAATCAGTTGGTCAATAGATTTTTTCTTCTTCTATAATTGACGTGCAAGAATAGAGATATGTAAAATCATGGCGTAAGAAAGTGAAGCAAGTCTTTTTATGTCTTTTGTCCAGTTAACAATTATATACAATTTTGCGGGATTTTTGGCAGATCCCACTTCAGAACTAAAAACAATAATAAAATAGCAGCTTATTTATTGAGATCAGTATAGAGTTCTTGTGTTTTTAAAACTTAGTTTATTTAACAAAAAAAGAATCCCGTTTTGAATTATTGTCGTGTTTACGTTAACTAAATTATTAACTTCTTCTTCTTCTTCTTCTTCTTCTTCTTCTTCTTCTTCTTCTTCTTCGTCATGTGTCCCTTCAGGACGTGAGCGATCATGGCTTTCCACAACATCTTATTCTTTGTAGCTCTTAGCAATGTTTATCTTTTTACTATACTTCTCCCGTTCTGCCATTCATTTAAAACAAACTCATGGCTCTCCACAACTTCTGTTTCTTTGTAGCTCTTAGCAATGTTTATCTTTTTACTAGCCTTTCCCCGTTCTACCGTTCATTTAATAAAAACTCCTTAGGTAAATTACTCGCCGCTTTCCTCTGTCTTGCCTTCAATCTGTCTTGTGAGCATCAAATTATCCAGGACTTCTTTTCTCATTATGTGTCCCAGAAATTTCAATTGCTTCTTTCTGATTTTATGTTTCTTTTTCATTTGTGTTTCGATTTCCTTTAAGATTTTTTTCGTTTGTATTGGTTTCCTTTTGAAGTCATCCAATACATTTCTCTCGTTCTTTAAATAAAATGGTAATGTCGAATTAAAGGCGCAATGTGAATGAAAAAATGTAGTTGGAAAGTGCAAATTATGATGAGAAGAAGGATAGATAACGATTAATCCATAACTTGTCGAAGTTAACACTGTAGTCTTCAGGGAAGCACACACGTCGGAGTCTGTTTCACAAAGTGGTTGTTCAAAGAAAAAGAAGCCGTCAGGGTAGCACTTACTTCTTACATTTGGAACACAGAGGAAATGAGGATGATTCGACTGTGGAAGTGGTAGCGCGATGTCTAGCTGTAAAGGACTTAACTGATGGACGTAAAGAATGGAGCTAATCTGGACACTTGCTATGGAAGGAGGTTGCATCGTGGAGGGAAAGTTGAACCGTGCCATTGTGCATCCAAAACACTGTGCAATCCATTTTGTTACCATTCCTGCAAAAGGAAAGTTACGTGTTGCACCAGCAGAATAATGCCTGCCTAACTGATGTCTGTGCTACTAAAATTGCTCTGTAAGATGTTAGACGACACTGCCAACTGGCAAGATCTGTCCCCACCATTGAACATGGCGGGACGATGCATGACTTGATTAGTTAGCCAACCTACAAATCTTGAAACAGGTGCAAGAATCATAGAATTCTGTATATATATCATCTGCAGGACGACATGCATGCAAGAGTTCATGCCTCTTTTAATACCCAACGAAGATTTACATTGTGTTAATAAGAGTTCTCATGACTGTCAAGACAGAACATACGTTGGAAGATGTGCTTTTGCTTATCTGTAGATTTGAATATTTGTTGAAATCCGCTATATTACATTTACGTTTAATATTGAGTAAATTGAAATACGTATTCAGCGTGATGTAGCTTTAATTTCTATAGATGGATATAAGACTCAAGACGGCGTTCTCTTCAACATTATTTCTTCTTCTTCTTCTTCTTCTTCTTCTTCTTCTTCTTCTTCTTCTTCTTCTTCTTCTTCTTCTTCTTCTTCTTCTTCTTCTTCTTCTTCTTCTTCTTCTTCTTCTTCTTCTTCTTCTTCTTCTTCTTCTTCTTCTTCTTCTTCTTCTTCTTCTTCTTCTTCTTCTTCTTCTTCTTCTTCTTCTTCTTCTTCTTCTTCTTCTTCTTCTTCTTCTTCTTCTTCTTCTTCTTCTTCTTCTTCTTCAAATCTTCTTCTTCTTCTTCTTCTTCTTCTTCTTCTTCTTCTTCTTCTTCTTCTTCTTCTTCTTCTTCTTCTTCTTCTTCTTCTTCTTCTAAATCTTCTTCTTCTTCTTCTTCTTGTTGTTCTTCTTCTTCTTCTTCTTCTTCTTCTTCTTTCTTCTTCTTAAAAATTCTTCTTCTTATTCTTCTTCTTCTTCTTCTTCTTCTTCTTCTTCTTTTCTTCTTCTTCTTCTTCTTCTTCTTCTTCTTCTAAAAGAATGTTCTTCTTCTTCTTCTTCTTCTTCTTCTTCTTCTTCTTCTTCTATCTTCTTCTTCTTCTTCTATAATCTTCTTCTTCTTCTTCTTCTTCTTCTTCTTCTTCTTCTTCTTCTTCTTCTTCTTCTTCTTCTTCTTCTTCTTCTTCTTCTTCTTCTTCTTCTTCTTCTTCTTCTTCTTCTTCTTCTTCTTCTTCTTCTTCTTCTTCTTCATCTTCTTCTTCTTCTTATTCTTCTTCTTCTTCTTCTTCTTCTTCTTCTTCTTCTTCTTCTTCTTCTTCTTCTTCTTCTTCATTCTTCTTCTTCTTCTTCTTCTTCTACTTCTTCTTCTTCTTCTTCTTCTTCTTCTTCTTCTTCTTCTTCTTCTTCTTCTTCTTCTTCTTCTTCTTCTTCTTCTTCTTCTTCTTCTTCTTCTTCTTCTTCTTCTTCTTCTTCTTCTTCTTCTTCTTCTTCTTCTTCTTCTTCTTCTTCTTCTTCTTCTTCTTCTTCTTCTTCTTCTTCTTTCTGCTATGATGCGTATGCAAATTTAAACAAATGACGTCACACATTATGAAATGGACAACTCTCCTGTTTAACAAAAACAATTATTTTAAGACTTTTTTTATGTTTAATGTATCTATAAAAAGAACGTAAAAAAATAACAAATGTCTTTAAATAATTGTCGAACTTTGTCTATTTCATACACACACAAGCATCCCTATATATATATATATATATATATATATATATATATATGTAGCGCCCTTTTTATTTAACTTTATTGAACAAAAAATTACAGTAGTTTAATGAAAAAGTATTGTCATATCAAAATATGTTTTGTTATGATTAACAATGTATTTAATATGTCAAAATGTTCAGCGTCATGTTCATTAAAATGCTGAACCCAATCAGTAATCCTTCTACAATCAATTTAGCATATTTCTACATTAATTTCAGAAAATTTATCAAAAATCGCTTGTTTTAATTCAGGAAAGTCATCAGTTTGAGCCTGTAAAGAAGATTTTTCAGTACACACCCTCACAAGAAAAAGGCCCAATGGCGTTATGTCTGGAGATCGGGTTGGCCACCCAATTGCTTCATATTGTCTTACTACCTCAGTTGAAAAATTAAGATTTAACCATTCCCGATTGCGTAAAGTATAGTTAATGTCAAGCCATCTTAAATTAATATCATTTAGTTTTGTTCAATAAAAATTAATAGATGAAAAAGGGCGTTATTTTTGCCGCACCCTGTACATATAAGACTAGCTTACTAGCAATCCTGTTTGTTGAAATGAAAATTGATGGGTAGTGTAAGTTTTTGTAATTTAACAGAGAGTGTAATAAGGAGTAGTTAGAGAGACATGGTAGAGTTTAGGGAGAGTTTAATTTAATATCTCTCTCAATCATACTTAGTATTGGGGGAGGAGGAGTGACCAGACCTTGACCTATTTAAACAGTTAGCTTAACGGAAGTGATATATGAAATGGGAGGGGAGAAAAGAAAAAGGAAAAAGAAAGAAGAGGGAGAGGGAAGTAAAGAGAAAGAGGCTGTAAATGAGTTTTACATATTTAAGAGATGGTTGGTAAGTTTTAGCAATTTATGTAAAAAATAGATTTCAATGTTTGATAGTAATTTAGATGTCAAACAAACACTGAAGAAATTAATTTGATGCTTGTTAGCAATTTAAATATTTAACTTTTTTACAAATAATTTAGGGATTTAATATAAGTTAAATACTGTATTTATTAACACATTCATAGAGAACATATTAAAATTTAAAAAAAACTAAAACAGTTTGTTAACCCGACCAATAGTACTCTTTTAATATTGTAAAAGACAGTTACGGTAACATCTTTATCAGTTTGAATCTAATTCATGAATGTAATTTGTAATTATTTTTAGCTCTGGATTTACATTAAGCTCTCAGGATTTCATCCTTCTTGGGATTATCCATACGGATTACCAAGTTTTTCATAACTTATTATATATATATATATATATATATATATATATATATGTATTTAGGCAGCAATCCTTCTTTCATGCGACATTTCATTGAAAACGACAGACAAGGTGTTTTATTTAGTTTTTTTTTTTTTAATTATTTCTTTTCGGATGATAAATTATATAAAAACTGTCCAAATGTTCTTTTTATCCAAGCGCTTTCGGCTATACATTTCGCCATTTTCAAGGATTATATTTTAACTGTTAAAATAAGAAATAATTTGTTGTATGTATGTTTTATTCTTATTTTTCAAAACACAGTCAAGATATTATGTCGATGTTCAAAGTTAATATTAAGTGTTGGTTTGTTTGTTTTTATTAATAAGGCTTCCACTATTTTTAGCCTTTTTTTTTACATGTAGATGATGCTATTATATTAGTGTTGTCAACAAGTATGTTATGAATAGTGTCCGGTAGGTCTCCATTAATATTTAAATGAGATCTAATTGAGCTATGGTCAGAAAGTTGTAAAATGAGTATATATATATAAATATATTATATATATGTGGATGATATAATTATTTACGAATTTTGATTGATTCAGGAATACAATATATATATACGTACAAATCTATCTATTTTTATATATATATATATATATATATATATATATATATATATATATATATATATATATGTATATAGGATCTGCCCCCGAAAATATATTCACATTTCAGGAAAGGAAAAACTTGTATAGATATTGTAATGCTAAATTTATTCCGGCATCACGTGATAAAACCATTTTTTGACCTTTGAATCTTACTATAAGCACAAGGGATACTCAAAATGGTGGCCTTCATCTTCCAAACATTTATTAGTACGACGAATAACTACTTGTGCAACGTTGGCCAAAGTGTACGGTGGTATTGCTGTACATGCATTTTCATTTTCTTGTTTAAGTGCCACCAATGTAATGCCATCAAATCGAGAAACTATCGTAGTGCAATGAACTGTTATAGCAATTTGCTGAAACTACGAAAGACAAGTTTTTTTTTCCTGAAGGTGAAATACATTTGACCTGGAGTCTATATATATATATATATATATATATATATATATATATATATATATATATATATATATTCTCTTGACGGTGTGTGTGTGTGTTCCATGGGAGAAATTGACAGACCATTTGTTTTTTAAAGTTTTCATTTTAGCAATCGTAAAACTTTCATTTTCTGATGTTTCATTGATTTAAGTGACGATTTTAGAAGTACACGAACGGCCAAATTGTTTTATGTTTACACAGATTAAACAAAAGCAACCGAAATTGAAACGAAAGCAATAGTAGTCAAAATGAAAAATATTTGACAGTAAATCATGTAAAAACATTCTAAGATTACGTATGGATTTCTTTTACGTTTTATTTTTATTCAATAGAATCTTTTTCGCTTAAATGCCTGGAGTGAAATGACATTTAATAAAATTAACATAAAACTGTCTTTTATTTCAATCTAACGAGTGAAATTCCTTAAATCAACTCCTGATCGTTAACACTTATTGTTGAACAATGACGAATGAGAAAGAAAGAAAAATCACTAGTAAATTCCAAGCGTAATTTTATGAACAAAAAGAGAAAAAAATTTGATCTGTTTGGACAGCAAAAGAAAAACATAATCTAACGTGGAAAGTATGAACCGCAAGCAGACAGATTTTTCCCGCCCTTTTATCTAATCGCCGCCATTAAAGCAAGAACATTGACAAAAGCTTTTGTTGCTGAAGCTGACCAAACCGGCTTTTAAGATTTTCGTTATGTTACATCAGTTTCTAAAGTTCTGTTTTTCGTTGATGTGGTTTCTGTTAAACAATTGAAAAGAAAAGTAGAAATCATGTTTTCATAATTCTTACGTAGATCGGCGCCTATTTGCCTGGCTTTTCTAGTATTTTCTACGGAATGCAACAATAATTGTTCAGCGCTGACACACGAATTGAACAAATAACCACTGAGCAATGGTTAGCAAATTGGGCCCGCAAACAAGTAATAATGAAGAGAGTTCATTCCTCAGTAAAGTTTCCAATATTTTCTGAACTTTAGCTAATCTATGCTACACTTGATATATGTATATGGAGGCAGCAGTGGCTAAATTGTCGCCATTTTATATTTTTTATTTCGCGCATGCGTGTTGTTTGTTTTAGATTTTGCCGACTGCACAGTATATTAGTGTCAGCTGGGCACCGTCTGTGAGAAAAAAAGTATCATGACGCAATTCACCACGCCAAAAATTTGGAAGGAATCATGCTGTACAATTTGGCATGAAAAGAAAGCTTCTTATGAACATTTTGTTTGTTTGAGTTTAAATCTAAAGGCATGCATTTGTTCAAATAAAAAAAAAGATTTTAAAAATTAATTTTTTTTTTAATTTTGTTTTTTTATATACTTCTTAATTATATTATATATATTTTATATTTATACACACACAAAACACCCATACACAAATATATAAGTAATTAATAATTAATATATATATTTTATAATTCTATTAAATACTACTATTCTACTATTATTGAATTAGAAAATTTACAACTAATATATATATATATAAATATATATATATATATTAAATATATATATTTTTTTAGTCAATTATTATTTAAAGAAAGGAAGGAACAAAAGAAAGCGGGAAAAAATATCGAAAAAAACAATTATCCAAACGGATTAGAAAATTTACTTTATCAAGAAAGATCATATAAACATATAAATATATATAATATATATATATATATCTGAATATATATATATATATATATATATAGAATTTGTTTAAATATATATATATATATATATGTGTGTGTGTGTGTGTGATGTAAAAACTTAATTATATATAATTAATTAATTAAAAAAAAACAAAGTTTAATTAATTAATTATATATATATATATATTATTATTAATCAATATTTATTATTTTATAAGAAAATTTCAAGTTATAATAATTTCTTTGAAATATATATCCAAATATATGCTATAGTATATATATATATATATATAAATAAAATAACGTATTTGAAATTAAAAAAATTGAAAATTATTTAGAATAAAAAAAAGTTGTTAGAATGGCAAAAAAAAAAAGCAAAAAAAAAAAAAAAAAATAAAGAATCTAAAAAAAAACATTTTGGATTGCAAAAAAAATTTAAAAATTTGTAAACGAATCGAAAATTTTTGCGAAATAAATTCGATTTAAATAAAGAAACCAAAAATGAAATTAAACAGATATTTACAGAAAAAATAATCTGTAGTTCCTTTTTGTTATCATGCCATTTAATAAATAGAATAAAATAATTCAAAAACTTTTATGATCACAAACAGAAGAAATCATGGAAAATTTTTTTTTTTTTGGAAAGCCAATATTCAGAAATATAATGAGAATGAGTTTTGTCTTGTTATAAAATTTTTTTTTTTTTTTTGGTATCAGGAGAACAAACGGGATCAACTGGGAAAAACAATGGCCGGATCGAAAAGATAAAAATATAAAAAAAAATTAACAGAAAAAAAAATTTCGATGGGGAAAAAGAACAATTTGGGATAAATAGTAATAAAACTAATTATGGTTTTATTTTCTTGTTTTATCTGATATCCAATAATAAGATTTATTTGTTTTTGTTCACTATAATTAGTGGAAATTTTTTAAAATTTCTTGAGTGTTAAAAATTTTTTGTTCTATTGGTCGAAAAACTGAAAAAAGACTTTTAGGCAGAAAGCCATGGTTGTAGAATTGGTGAATGAATGACTTTGAATGGCCAACTACTTCATTTTAACAATGGGAGTGGCAATTAAAAAGGGGTGAAAGAAAAATAAAATGGAAAAGGGAAGGAACCTCTTCCATGGAGATTCATAATAATAATGTATGATAATTTTATTTATAATAAATTTTTCTTATTTCTCTAAATCTTTTGCGTTAGACAAAAAAAAAATTGATTGTACGCTTTTTTTTACAAAGAAATAAATTTTGCCTTTGATATTTGAAAAAGTGTAAAAAATTTGGTTTTTTTTTGAAATATTTTAGAACAATAATTTTTCCAGCCAATTTGGACTCAAAAACTTGGGTCTGAAGAATTATCTATCAAACAAAAAAAAAAAAATAAAAAAAAAAAAATAATCAAAATCGGTTGAAATTCGAATATATAATGTGTTAAATTTTGTTTTCTGAGTCAGCAACTGTTATAGCATTCAGCATCAGTTCACTTTAATGCATAATTTTCTTTCGATAAGGTTGTGCAAGTGTTTTTTTTTTATCATAATGTCTATGGCATGAAAATTAACATAGACTGAGAGAAAATAATTAAAAGCATGTTTGATAATTTTACGCTGATGATTATAATCGACATTAGACGAATGTTAATGCTTACAGAGATACACAACATTTTTTGTCTTATTTGTCGTTTGCACTTCTTCTTTCAAAAAGACAGGAATTTGATTCATTGACTTAACAAAACCAAGGAATATTATTAGTTAATTTTTAATAGTCCTGTTTAAAGATTTTGGGTAGTTTTTAATGAAAACTATTTTAAAGTAAAAAATTTTTGTATTTATTTTTTTTAACGATGGAGGGAGGGAAAAATCGTGTAAATAAATTTCGAGGGACATTTTTTTTATTTTTAATTCCCAACAGATTTTTTTTTACATTTCTTTCTAAAGTTGCCGGCAGAGAGAAGAATTTTAATCCTATGCAGACCGATTATACAAAAATCTTCATTGTTATATACCTTGTTTGTTATTTTAGTGTGTTTCTAGATTGTGTTAAATCGATTCATTTCCCGCTTTCTTCATCCATTTTAATTATTCTTTTCGTTGATTCAACGATTGTTTGATGAGATGTTGGCGAAAAGGGCCCTAGAGATTTTTAAAATTAAAATCATTACATTCCTTGTTTTAAAAACTATATATAAATTTTATTCCTCTAAAATTTGTTTATTTATATATATATATATATATATATATATATATGTCATATATGTGTGTTTGTGTGTGTGTGTGTGTGTGGTTTATGTTATTTAATGAAATGGAATATTTACCATTCCGGTGAGTTCTTGTCTTATTGTTATGATAATTTACCCACGCACGCATGGACTCATCCAGCTATAAATAGGAGCAGGTACTGCCTTTTGGAGAGGGAAGTTTCCAGCGGTCGGCTCTGACAGTCGGACCGAACATTCTTTCTGTAACACTCTCGTTTGTATGTTTGTATTACTGTCTCTGTTAATATATTTGTTTAACTCAATTCCTCTCTTGTGTCTTTATTTCTGACCCTAACAAGGTGAAAACACTTATGACGACTTCTTAAAGAATAATCCACCAAAGCTGTTATTATAAAACAAGCTTCAACAATCATCCTGCTACTTAGCGGCGTGTGTTTGGAAGATGGCGATTATGGCCAGACATTAAAAATTTCGCCCTATCTAAACATCTCATTGTCCATGAAAGGGAAGAGCAGCTAAAAAATAAATCTTAAAACTAATGACGAGTGTACGGCCAGCTATAACTAGAGTTGGGTTCTCAATAAAAACACCGTGATGAAGGCAACGGAAACCCGCTATTTATCCCCAAAACTATCATGGCAATATATATATATATATTAAACTGTGATACTTCAACAAGAAGAGAATCTTTTATTTTTAAGATTTGATTGAAAACCCTTTGGGTCAAGTTATTCACTAGGCCCGTTGGATAAAAACGCTGGTTGGATCCAGTAACTTGACCCAAACTGTTGTGAGTTCAGTTTCTAGCTACTGCAGTGGTGAATAAAAACTTGAAGAGCTGAGTTAAAGGGAGATAACTGAGACACCCGGAAGAGGCATGGCATGTGGAACTAGAACAATCTACCACGTGGACGAAATAGAGAGTTCAGTTCGAAATTTCAGTCAACCGGAGCGTACAACGGCAAACACGTTGTGAATATGGCAATAAAAATGAGGATAACAGTTTGAACAATGTAAATAATTGCAATACCTCAACCTAAGAAATATAGACAGAGATCGAAAAATACATTTTCCGAAAGAGATTTTCACATTTATATGATTCAATAACATATTCAAACGCTTTGTTTAAGGTTTCTGGCACGTTTATTTTTTATGAACAAAAGTGTCAAATTTTAACGAACGATAATGGGTATGTCCACATTCACATAAATACAGTAGTAAATACTGTATGTTGGTCTGCAGTTGGAGTTTCATCTCCAGCTGTATTAGTCAAACTCTCTGCCTCCGAGCAGAGAGGATCCCCAGACGAGGCTACGTCGAAGGGCAGAGTCACGTCTCGGTAAACAGCTACTTGACCCCGTTTTAGATGGGGTCTACGAGGAATTTTGGCCGAGCTTACAGGTTCGGATACCCCACATTAAATTCGGCCTTGTGCCACATCTGGCCGCGTGGGGTGGTTGGTAGATACCCTGCAGTTCGTGGTGGAATTCACTTGACACACTTCTAGCAGTTGACGACTACTTCTACGCGCTGCTGGCGAATCTTATATGTGTTGTTCTTGTCCTAAGTATTATCTTTCATTATCAAACTTCATATGATTATTCTATTCAGTAACCTCTCCCTAGGTTACAACATTTTGGCGACGAGGATTAGCCAAAATGATAACATTAACCATTTGTGAACGTTATGAAAATGTTGAGTATAGTTTTTTAAATTCTCAAAACTCAGAGATGAAATATGAGAATGAGTTTAGTTCAGAGAATTGAAAAATGTTTCGATGATTTCAATATTTCTCTTCATTTCACGTCCAGATAACCGAAATCTGATAAATTGAGGTAAGGATAACCGAGGATCTACTGTAAATGGTTCCACGTGAGTATATTATTTCACGAAATTATGATAAGAAAATTATAATGAAAGCATATATCTTCTGAAGTACATGACCTTAAACTATAGAGAAGCACATATTCCATATCTCTTTTTCTCTCCAACTAACCAGTATCCCACTACAAACTGATACTGTAAACAGTTTAAAAAATCTTGCGAATTTTAAAATTAAAATTCTTAGGTTAAAATGGTCACTAACTAAAGGTATCTTAATTCCAACTGTAAAGAAAATTTTGCTTTGTTTAATGAAAATAGGCATTGAACGCTCTATATGAGTCAGTTTTAACATATTTCAAATTCTACGTTGTGTTAGTAGGACTCTGCCTGGATTATACCAACGGATTACTATTTATATATATATATATATATATATATATATATATATATATATATATATATATATATATATATGTGTGTGTGTGTGTGTGTGTGTGCGCGCGTATGTGTGTTTGTATGTGCACATAGTTTTATTTTTCAAAAATATATTCACATTTCAGGAAAGGAAAAACTTGTATAGATATTGTAATGCTAAATTTTTTAAGGCATCACGCGATAAATCTAAGTTACCTTTGAACTTTACAAATCACAAGTGATATCTATCTATCTATCTATCTATCTATCTATCTATATATATATATATATATATATATATATGAGGAGGTACGGTGGAGTAGTGGATAGTGGCTCGGATTGAGCCGACTTCGAATTCCAGTTGAATCCATTACGTGCTAATACCCTTGATGAAGGTATAATCCTCTTCTTCAACCCTCCAGCTATGGATAAATAGCAGGACAGACTGGGTTCCAGACTTAGATGGCTGTTGTTCCAAGACAGGGACAACTCTGAAATCAAAACCTGAGGAAGTTTGTTTGGGAACCTTGTGGCACGTAGTGCACCAGGTCTCTGCATAAATAAAATTAAAATGTGTGGTTGGTTCTGCACAAAGCCTTCTCCACCATAATCAAATCCGATGTGCCGCTGTCTGGGCTGTCGGCTCCTCATACGTCGAATACAACAGGAAATTCCACTGTATATATATACATACATATATATATATGGAATATATAATTATTTATTTAAAAATATGACCCCAAATTTTTTAAGAAAGTTCCATGTTTAAAACAAAAAATTTCGCTTGAAGATGGAAAAATATTTATATTAACTCAATTTAAAATAAATAATTATATTGAAGTTTGGGCTCTTGTTTTGAAACATGGGATTTTTTATGTCGCGATTTGGAATCATATTTTTAAATAAATAATTATATTTATGCTCTACTTTTGTATCAAGCACTATTTTAAAAAAAATAATAACTAAAATACTAAGGGACTTTGGATTATTTACCTAACCAGTTCCTTCCTATTTTCTATATATTTTCTCATATATATATATATATATATATATATATATATATGTATGTACATCAAGGTCAACACCCAGAGGCAACAATATATTTCATGCTTAAACGCACACTTTTAAGCATGAAACAGACTATCGCCACTGGGTGTGGGCATCAATGTCCACTTTTACATTTACATTTGGGCTATCCCTGATATTAAGCACTTTAACCTATGAATATAGCACTCCTTTAAACTATATGTCCATCATATATATATATATATATATATATATATATATATATATATATATATATTAATGCCATTGCAATAGTTACTCGAGTAGTAAGGAACGGAAGAATGTGCTGGCCGTTTAGGACTAAAATAATTAAAAAAAAAAGTGCACCTTCCTTTCTTTTACTGATGCAAATTTGCCATCTCAACCTCTTAACATCGAGATCGAGGTCAATAAAAAACTGTCAATGTTGCCAGATGATTTGCACTTAATTCCTAATTGATGAATATTACACAAGAAATTACTGACAGCATTTACATTGTTTGGACTATAGTACTCATCTTTATTGCCATATACACGACGTTTCGGCCATTGTACATGCTGGTCTTCTTCAGGTGATATTTGTTGGAATTTCGAACTGAACCTTTTATTCTTTTAATTCCAACAAGTATTATCTGAAGAAGGCAGGAGCGTGCAACGGCCGAAACTTCGTGAATGTGACATTAAAGATGAGGACAACAGTTCGAAGAAGATAAATTGTGTAAATATTTACAATACCTAATCTTAGAAATTATTTCTTCAGTGGCGTTGTGATGCCACCCCACAAGCGACTCCCATGACATGTGACCTAGTTGCTTTCCAGAGATAAGTCACTGCTGTTACCGCATTTATTGTTAATCAAGATTCTGTTGCTGTTTTATCCTTACTCCTAAATCGTGCTGTTTAATCTTTAAACCGATAACAGATCGATTAAAAATTTCAAAATCAGAAAGAAGAAGCAATTTTTTTTTGATTTTATTTATTTATTTATTTTGCAAAGATATTCCAATATTTTAGAAGCCAACATCGCCAGTGCTAAGGGAGATAACTCTGAAACGGAAAAAATGGTTACTGACATTGCCTGTAAAAAAAGCACTTGGCGTATTATTTAGTAAACATTTTTCATCATAATTTTTGTTTTCTGTATTTTCCTGGCGGAACCCTTGTGCTTCATGGAACACTGACTAAAAATTAGTGCTCTAAAGAATCGTTGCTTAAACCTGATGCTAGAACGGAAACAATATTTTTCGGTGATGACCACAAGGCTAATAATGGCGGCAATAAGGACGCAGTTATTGAGTTGAGATGCGAAACTTATTAATTGTAGCAGCAAGATCAGGGGGAGATATTGGTAGGGTCAGCAGGTGCGGGCACAGGTGACGTGTTCCTACTGGTTGAGGCTCGTCGTGTAACTATCGACTGTCGCTTGATGGGCGTGCTGTATACGGAAATATTAGAATGCCTTTTGCAAAGGTTACTTAGTGCATGTTACTCAAGTGTTAACCTTGGGTAGAAGTTATTGCGGTTGTCTGTGCGCTAGAAAAATACATGAAAGATAAAGATCTTAAAAGGATTTTTTTTTCTAACAATATTATTATTATTGTTGTTTTGGGGGTGAAAGCAGCACACTAAACCTAATATACCTATCACGACATCCAGTTTGATGAGGGTATACAGAGCTCATGCATCACAGCCAAGTGTGCGCGCTATGGTGACAAAAAAACAAAAAAAAACAGGACATAATCTTGCAGCTGATGTCCGGTTGGAAATACCTTCAGATCGGGTAACTCAGTCCGATAAGACGGCTTTCGATTGTAAGTGTTCCCTAGTATCTAGATGTGACCCCCAAAAAAAAAAAAGCTGGTCACCATCCATCCATAGTGCTCTTACACTACTCTTGAAGATCCACAGTGCATCAAGACGTAACGGGCATGTGCAAGCGGTTATGGTCAGGCACGGTGGAGTAATGGCTAGCGGCTCGGATTGGAGAATTGGAGAGCTGAGTTCAAATTCCACTCGGATCTATTACATTCACTTACATCCTCTTTTTCTCCAACCAGCGATGGGTAATTAGAAGGACAGACTGGGTTCTTTAGCCTTGGGTGGCAACCAGTCTAGGAGAAAGTAACTCTGAATTCAAAACTTATGTAGCCCTGATGTAGCGCATACTATACAGTTAAAGCAAAGGATCGTTCGCATTGGCTCCATGATCCCGACTGCAGTCGAAAAATGATGGTCAGGCAATTGATAAATAATTCTGTGGTACTAAAGAGGATCTTTGCCAAGAAAAAAGCACGTACATGGTAACATAAAATCCAGTCGAATCCATTACATTCACTTATACCCTAGAGAAAGGTATGAATCCTCTTCTTCTGCCCTCCCCCATAGCAAGACAGACCGGGTTCTATAGACTTGGATGGTCGCAGGAAGAAATGGCAACCTGCTGCGGGGAAAAAAAATCTGCCTCGTCAGTCATGTACCGAAAGATACATGATCGCCTAAGCGTGTTTCACGCCTGGCGCATAACTGCCTGATAAGACAACATGTCGTACATTTCATCATAACACAACATCAAGTAAGATATCCAACATTGCTTTCAAATGATTAAATTTAATTCGTACTACCTTTATTTAATCTGTTGCAGTTATTTAGACTGAGGTAATTTAGTTAAATTACATAAACTGAGAGCATTTTCCCCGGATTTTAAGCAAAATTATACAAGATGGCAGCAACCGTCTTATAGCAGACAGGAAACAGCATGCTGTAAACTGTGAAAAAAACAAAACAAAAAAAAACATTACGAAATATTTAATTAGTGCCAAAATGCTCATAAAATAATTAACTTTTTTTAAACTACATTCACTGCTACTTTGTATAGTACTACATACGGTGTAAAAATGATCACGTTCTCTGGTCAGTGGAGCTGGGCAGGAACTGATTCTAGTGCGTTAACTTAAAAAAAAGTGAAATAGATGCATATGTGTGTCAGAGGCAATACGCAAAATATCACAAGCTGACTACAGAACTTCATCATATGGATGTCATTCATGGTGTCAAACTAGTTCAGAAACATGTAAACTGTCACCTTTGCACAATCACTTTCTCAGCTCAGTGTTTAAAATTACTTCGAATTTCATGAATGAAGCCAATAGATCTGAGCAAGGATCATCTTTCTTCAAACCTTAGGGACTGGCGCTGCAGAATCATAAACAATTTCATTAGAAACAAAGAAATGAATACTGAACTGTTACCAATATATGCCGGACAATCTCCTCACAGATAAAGAAAAGACTTGAAGCAACAGAAATATGGCTTTACAGAAGGCAGCTAAAAATATCTTTGAATGAAGATGTGAGCAATGGCGAAGTTTCAGAGAAAATTTCTAGGGTACATAATGAGAAAAGGGGGCTTCGAAAATTAGACACTCACAAGGCATATTGAAGGCCAGAGGGAGTAAGGAAAGATCTAATAATCTGCCTAAAGAATTTGAGAAAATGGTTGGCAGAAGAGAATTTAACAAAAAGACAAAATTTACTAAGAGCCCCAAAGAATAAGAAATTATAGAGAGCCCATCTCCTGAAGGTATATGGACCATAAAAGAAGTCAGTGATTCTATCTTCTATCGATATGACTTCAGAATGTAAACGATCATGGCACTCCCTAATTTCCTCCCGAACTAACTCTTAAACCTTTGCTACATCTCATTGTTCTTGTTCTTCAATCCATTCACCCAAACTCGTTAATTAGGTTACTCGCTGTTTTTGCTTGTTCCTCTTGTCTTCAGTATGCCCTTAGGAGTGTTAAATTCTCCAAGCATTCTTTCCACATTATACGCCCCAGAAATTTCAGCTGTTTCTACATTTTTCATATTCACTATAAAACCTCTTAATTATCTGCATGCTCTCCGCACGATATTCTCAGCATCCTTCTGTAGAACCAAATCTCTGTCTAAGCCTATTCTTCAACTGTGAGGAAATTGTTCAACATTC
Source organism: Acanthosepion pharaonis (assembly GCA_903632075.3). NCBI lineage: Eukaryota > Metazoa > Mollusca > Cephalopoda > Sepiida > Sepiidae > Acanthosepion > Acanthosepion pharaonis. The sequence goes on from CAHIKZ030001937.1 coordinate 664,793, forward strand.
AATGGGATTAGATATTACTCAATAGGCCAGCATTTTTTTCTTTGTGTCAATGAACTTTTTCATAGCTCCTAATACTATGCTTAATTTCTGAAAGGCATCTTTCATTATTGCTCTGCGCCTACGGATTTCTGTGTGAGATTTTCCTTCACCTGTACTCAGGGGATAATTAATTTTCTGCATTTGCTTTATTTTGACGTCACCAGTGAACAGCTTGCAGTTTAGCTTGTCTCTTTTGCAGATAACCATGCATTCTCTCTTGTTGCCGTTAATAGTTAGCACTTTCTTCTTCATTTGCTTAACAACAGAATGGCTGAAGAGTTAAAGTCGATATTTTCCTATTTTTCAAATCGTAAATCTGAATATTTGATATACACATATGTCAGTACTGAAATCGGTCCTTCAGCTCCATTCTTATTGAATAAATCGATGACCTTTTGATATTTAAGGAGGTGACAACAACATAGATTTAAATATTGAATGAAGACATTCTTCTCAGGAGACGATATCAATGGTCTTAATGTGCCGTTTACAACAACTCGACCTTTTTAGGTTAGCAATGTTCTTAGAAATATAGCTGATTTGTAGAAATGCTGCTAGAATCAGTTTTCCTTAAAAATATAAGTATTCTTAACACACGCAAGCACGTACAAATATATATATATATATATATATATATATATATATATATATATATATATATAAAAACAATATGAAAGCTTAAAATAATAAAATAACTCCAGCGGTCAATGTCACGTGGTTTGAGCTTTGATATAATAAAATATTATGCGATATGTATTTTAGTAAGTTAATACAGAATGCAATTTTGATTATATATATATATATATATATATATATATATATATATATATATATATATATATATATATATATATATGTATGTATTAAAATGGAATATGGTTCTATTTTCGCTGGGAGACACATTGTCTTTAGAAAGATTTTCGATCTCTAAGACAGCAGACATAAATTACCATGTAAAAAGCGATGTATATTCAAACACGTGTAACATTTTTACGTCTTAAGGCATCGACATAATATCTAATGGTTGTGTCAGGCATGACACTGCCAGTCATGTGACAGCATTAGTTACAATGTTCAGATTATTGATATCTAACATGCCTATATACCAAATACTGAGAACTTTTCCTCATAAATATAATAGATTTAGAACAATATTGCATGCATACACATATTCTTAAATATAATACTCAATATATATATACAGTGTAACCCGGATATAAGTGACCCTGATATAAGAGAAACCCGGATATATATATATATATATATATATATATATATATATATATATATATATATATATATATATATATCAAATTAAAATAAATCTTAAGTGCCAGGAAAACCTAGGTTTTATTCTAAACGTATCTTCAGGGTAAGCTGGTTTACTCTGAAGATCCGTTTAGGTGAAACCTTGGTAGGTTTACCTGGTTCCTTAGGATTTGTTTTAGTTATTCCCGCTCTACTTACCGTATTGAGCACTCTACGTTTTAGTTTTACTACTCGCTTGGAGTTCTTTTTTTCTTTGGACTAAAGACTCAAGGAACTGGACGATTTATTTAGCCCTGTTCGGATGTTTTTAGTTCTTTCTTTTTTTTAAATTTAATTTTTTCCTCGGTTACCAATTTTTTTTTTATATATCTACAAGTTGAGCTCTCAGGTTTTTTTTCCAAACGAATATTACTATTATATATATATATATATATATATATATATAGTAATATTCGTTTGGAAAAAAAACCTCATATACAGTGTAACCCGGATATAAGAGAGTAGTCGGGACCGGAGAAGAAGTTACAACTTACAAGTTATAATTCTAGTGATCAGGGAAATGTCCTTTTGGGAGTAAACCGTTATCTTCCCCACATATAGCCATAAACTGTTCCTCTTTCTCTGTACCTCTCTACCTTGAGTGGCTCTTGGGCCTTATGCAGGGTGCACATCACTGTAAAAAAGCTTCTTTCAGCGAGTGTCGATATTATAATGTAACTCGATTTCTGCAAGTGGAATTCAAGGCTCAATTCATAAGAAAAGAAAAAAATAACTTTGAAGTTTTTCGATTCCCATGAAAAACGGGAATTTATGGGCGTTAGTCATTCACTTTTCTTTAGTTTGCATGTCTGAACCGTGTAAAAAAATAATTTTTTTTTATGCTATACCCACGCATTGAGAGATTTTCATTCTCAAATGTGATCGGCTATGACCTGTTTTCCCCACACCTTGGTTTTTTTTTTATTTGTTTATCGAAGTTAAGTGATCGAGGGTTTTTGAGAATAAATGACAGTTCATTCATTTTCTGAAGCCAAAAAAAAAAAAAAAAAGAAAGAAAGAAAGAAAGAAAGGAAGATGAGGAAATAAGCGTTAAAGATATGTGGGAAAGAAACAAAGGCAAAATAATGTAGGAAAGAAAGAAAGAAAGAAAGAAAGAAAGAAAGAAAGAAAGAAAGAAAGAAAGAAAGATGAGGAAATAAGCGTTAAAGATATGTGGGAAAGAAAGAAAGGCAAAATAATGTAGAAAAGAAAGAAGGAAAAAAAGAAAGAAAGAAAGAAAGAAAGAAAGAAAGAAAGGAAGAAGGAAAGGCAAAATAATGGGAAAGAAAGAAAGGCAAAAATAAAAGGAAAGAAAGAAAGAAAGAAAGAAAGAAAGAAAGAAAGAAAGAAAGAAAGAAAGA